>JANZLH020000376.1:3248512-3262302 GCA_026770325.2 Erythroxylum fimbriatum
GAAAATCAATTTCATAGGTGATCAAATTATGAAAAGCATTAAGAACAAATTGCAATAATCAAGCCTTTAAGTAAAAATGGGCATAATAAATTAAACGCAGAAAATACCAACTAACCGAGATTATATCAAGGGTTCGGTTAAAATCCCAGAATGAAAGGATTAGTTATGCATAATAACAGTAGCAACAATAAAAATAATAAAAACAAGCATTATGATTAAGAAATAAATTGAAGGAATGGAAGAACAACTGATGATTGCTTGGTCTTCAATTTGCCTCCAGCGTGTGCGCTAGCTTCTCCAACCCAGCACCTTAAGTTCTCCACTCTTTTGTAACTTCACTGATTCACGTCCCTCACCTATGATTTTCTGTTCACGTTGGTGTAACGTTGTTGCTTGTTTCTTGAGTAAGTGGAGAGTGCTAGAGCAACGTTTTTTCCCCTAGCCTCTTTCCACTAGCTGCTTTCGTATTTTTATTCCCACCAACTGAATTGTTTCCTTCCTATTCATTGTCCATGCCCATGTACTGCCGCCACTTGTTCTTTCACCATTTTCCCTTGTCTGTTACGTTATTTTCCACCAAAACAAAAAAAATTTCCACTTTAATTCACGTTTCTTCTCTACCGTCTCTTTTTGGTGGACCATCGTGAGCTTCCAGCTATCTTACTCTTCCTCTGCTTTGTCCTGTGTGTTGAAATGGACACTTGCCATTGGAAGTGTTTTAATTTATCCATTAACGCAACCTGCCAAAATTCTGCTGGGTCCCTTCAGTTTGTTGAACGTCCATCTTGATGATTTGAAAATATCTGTAGCTCTCATTTCCCAACCAGCTGTCGTGTCTTAATATTTAAACCTCAAGCTTGTCTACTGTTGGGCTAGCCATTTAATACCTCCAGCTGTCATGCGTTGCTGTACATGTTGCCACCACAAAAAGCTCTCTTCATGCCCAATTAAATACTCAGCTCCTCTGTCTACGTGTCCACTGTTGATTTTTCATTTGATTTTAACTTCTCCTGTTCCTTGAAATGACAATTAAAAACCTTGTCATTAAAAATCCCATCTAATGCACAGCTGTCTATCCCTCCTTTATGCAACTCTCCTCACTGTTTTTGCTTTAGTTTTCCTCCACTTGATTCCATTTGTTGCGTGATTTATGGCTGTCCACTGTTCATGATTGGACAAATACTATGCTTCTCAATTAAAACCCTTAGCTGCGTGTTTGCTCTTCATTGCTTTGTGTCTGAAGCTCCTCTTGCGTGAATTGCATGTTGACTCCTTAAACATTACTTACCCTCACATGCTTTAATTGCTTGCTCTCCTATTAAAACCATCAGCTCCTAAACTCAACGTTACCTTTTCATTTGACAATTAATTATCATTCTTCAAACCTTCCTTGCCTCCAACGCTGATCTTTGTTGTCTCCTTGTGTGATGTTACTCATTCACACCCTCCTTATGCTGCCTCATGCATGATGTCTGTGCCTCCAATCTGCTGTTTATTTTCACGCCTAGCTGTTACCTCCTCCTTATGCTGCCTTCATTCACGCTAGTTCCATTTGCCTCCAAAAACGCCTGCTTTTGTTTTTCGTCTGGACAGCTTC
The DNA here is from genome assembly GCA_026770325.2 of Erythroxylum fimbriatum. Lineage (NCBI taxonomy): Eukaryota > Viridiplantae > Streptophyta > Magnoliopsida > Malpighiales > Erythroxylaceae > Erythroxylum > Erythroxylum fimbriatum. The sequence goes on from JANZLH020000376.1 coordinate 3,250,110, forward strand.
CTTGATACATTGGCCTCCTATTTTGTTTCATGCCTTCACTGTTGCCTCTCTCCTCATTTGGCATTTTTCTTCTTTCCATCTGGCGTTAAATTGCTGCATCCCTTGATTAAATTGACGCTTGTCCTTTGTTCCAGCTGGCGTTATTTCCCAAGCTCCTACCTTGTGCATTTAATTCTCTTTTCTTGCTTTGATCGTTTAATTCATGTTATTGCTGCGCCGCCCACTCTCCCAACTGATTTAATTTGCGTGATATTGCCTGTTGAAATTGCTGCCACCTGTCCACATCTTTGTTGATTTTTCGATGCCTATTGGTCACGTCGTCTGCGCTCTGTGACAAATTTTTAGACATTTCCTTAAATTAATTATTGTTGAGGTCTTTTTTAATTAAAACCAAGTATATTTCCTACAAATTAAATAAGACCCATTAAAAATGCAGATTAAGATAAACTAAATAATTTAGTAGGAAAATATGTATAAGACCCAATAATTAATCCATAAATTAAGAAAAAATGTCATTAATTCTAATAATAAAAATGCCTCAACACTGTCCAAATTTTCCAACAAAGAATACCGAAACATGTAGGCTAATCCCAATCCACAGAATCAATTCTAAGAGCATTACGAAAGTTATCAACCATCCACTCACTCATAGAACTAGTAAAGAACCTGTTAACCATAGAATGAGATAGGACTTTAAGCCATACCGTACGAGCCCAATGGCAATCCCGAAGGGCATGGATAAGACTCTCTCTACTAGAGCCACAAAGACTGCAAGTGTCAATCTCAGTAAGCCCCCTACGTTACCGTTCGCCATTTGTAAGCAACCTCTCCTTGAGCACTAACCAAATGAAGTGACGGATCTGTTGGGGTCCTTTGAACTTCCACGCCCAGTGTCATTTGTCATCAGTCGGGTTATTCGAGGCCTGCGATAAAGCACCAAAAGTATCAGCGATATTGTAGTCACCCTTCTTTGACCAACGCCACATGTATCCATCCGCAGTATGATGAGGAGCAGGCGGATGCATTGTAACGATGTACATGGCCACCGTATCGTCCACGTAGTTGCGAAATTGAGACCAATCCCACCTGCCATACTCATCAACCATAGCACAAAGACGTGCATCATTATCGATAACATTTGGGTTAGTACAAAAACTAATTAAAGGACCGAGCTGTGGGATCCAACAATCATGCCAAAACCGAATATTCTGGCCATTCCCAACTTTCCAGCATACACTCTCTTTAAGTTATTCCCAAACCTTCGTAAGAGAACTCCAAACAAAAGAACAATTATGCCGATTAATGGTATCCGGAATTCCATCACCAACCCTATACTTACTGCGGAGAACCTGTACCCAAAAAGCATTAGGATTAGTAAGGATCCGAAAATCAAGTTTCAACATAAAACATTTATTTTGATGGTGCAATTTGCGCAACCCCAATCCGCCGTTGATAACGGGTTGACAAATATCATCCCATTGAATAAGGGTCGTCTTCCTTGAATTCTCCGTGGAACCCTAGATAAAGCGGTGAACATGTTTCTCGATCTCCTTCCAAACTCCCATGGGAATCATAGCAGTCTGCATGAAGTAATTCAGAATCGCCATCAGAACTGATTTGGAAAGAGTGACACGGCCAGCCGAAGAGAGACGCTGAGCATTCCATCCGTTCAAGCGATCCTTCACCTTATCTATCAAAAACTGATAAGTACTCTTAGTGACCCGTCGATGGAAAAGCGGAACACCAAGGTACTTCCCCAAATCCTCAACTCTATCGAACCCCAGACAACGTTGGATATCGGTTGCAGTGGAGTCCGGAGTGTTCTTGGAGAAAAAGATCTGAGTCTTGCGAGCATTAATCTTGTGGCCAGAGAAGAAACTGAACTTATCCAAGATAGCTGTCATCACCTTTGCTTGATTCATATCCGCCTTGCAGAATAAGACAAGATCATCTGCAAAAAAGAGATGAGAGATAGAAGGACCACCCTGGGCAAGGCGGATAGGCTTCCAACAATTGTTCGCAACAACATTCTTGATCAAATGTCCCAACCTTTCCATCCCCATAACAAAAAGGTAAGGAAAAAACGGACACCCTTGTCGGAGGCCATGAGTAGGCTTGAACTCATCCGTCACCCCCCCGTTCCATAAAACTTACATTGAAGAAGTCAAGACACAGGTCATGATGATTCTGATAAGATTCGAAGGAAGCCCAACATCGATAAGAGTATCCTGCAGGAAATCCCATCTGACTCTATCGTAAGCCTTCTCTAGATCAACCTTGACGGCCATCCACCCCGAACGACCCTGGAATCCTTTCATAGAATGAATAACCTCTTGGGCCACGATGATGTTATCAGTAATACTCCTCCCCGCCACGAAACTGACTTGATTTTGGGCAATGAGATCGGGCATGATACTCTTCAACCTGTTCGCAATAGTTTTAGTCACAAGTTTATAAAGCACCGAGCAAAGACTGATCGAACGAAATTGGGAAAAATGCTCTGGCCCCTGTATCTTCGGGATAAGAACCAGAAGAGTACGATTGAGGACCGGATCAAGATTTTGACCACTAAACACCCCACGCACCATAGAGCAAATAGAAGGGCCCACAATCTGCCAATGTCGTTGATAGAAGTGGGCATTGATCCCATCCACCCCTGGAGCTTTAAGGGGATACATATCCATGAGAGCTGACTGAATCTCGTCATCCGTAACCTGCCGTTGAAGCCTCTCAAAAGCCGGCCTACTGATACTCGGAAAATACCCCTTGTCAGGAAATGGACCTGGAGGCTGACCTTCTACAGTATACAGATTGCTGAAGAAGTCAATAGCCTCTTGTTTCAACATCGCATCATCATAGCACCAACTGTTGTCCTGAAGTCTAAGCACGCTAATGTTGTTTTGCCTACGCCTAGCCATAGTACGACTATGATAATACTTCGTATTCCTGTCCCCAGCTGCAAGCCACTCACATCGATATTTCTGGCGCCAAAGGAGCTCTTCATTATCTAAGATCTCCGCCAACTCCGCCTGAAGTTCAATCTCCAACTGAACAAGTCTCGGGTTGCTACGCCTTTCTAAAGCCTTCTGCACCCCACTAATCCGGCCAATAATTTTTTGTTTCCGCACGATAAGACTCCCAAACACAGCCTTATTCCAAGCTTTAACAGCCTCCGTAAATTGATAGACAGTCTGAGCAAGCGGGAGCTTGTCTTCCCACTTATCCTGTACATGACTAGTAAAAGATTCATGCTCAAGCCACCCAGAGAAGAAACGGAAAGGACGATCTCTAGGACGGGAGGTCGGCCGGCCAAAAGAAATAAAAAGAGGACGGTGGTCAGACTTGAGACGCTCAAGGTGAGTAACGCTCATAGTTGGAAAGGAAATCTCCCAGTCGCCATTAACCACAGCTCTGTCCAATCTTTGGAAAAGGGAACCCTGACACCAGGTAAATTTCGGCCTATTAAACCCAATATCCTGAAGACCCGTCTCAAACATAAACTCTTGGAACAGACGGCACCCCCTCGGATTCCTATTGGCCCCCCTTTCCTCTCATCCGCGAAAAGAATAGAGTTGAAATCTCCAGTAAGCATCCAAGGTCCCTGAACTACTTCAGCCACCAAACTCATACTTTCCCAAAGCTTTTTACGGCCCTGAATCTGCGGACTACCATAAACAAACGTAATAAAGCAAAAAGAAGAAGCATTAACTTGTTTGACACGAGCATGGATAAATTGAGAGTGGTTAAAAATAATATCGACAGAAATATAATCATCCCAAAGAAGCCATATTCTTCCTGCAAAACCGTTAGCTTCAACCCGATGCGAATATGGATAGCCCAATTTCGCAACAACCGAGTCTGCATTCTTACCACTGATTCGTGTTTCCAGAAGCGCAACAAGGTTCATGTGATGCTCTCTCCTATACTCAGAAAGAAAACGGTGAAATTTTGAATTGCCACATCCTTGACAATTCCAAACAAAAGTTGTAAAGTCCATATAAAACATTATAAAACAGACAAGCAAAGGAGTAAAACACCTGTGTTGGATCAGTTCGGTTTTGCAAGCAAAACCCAAGTTTGCTCCGTAGCGTTACCTGGGCCCAAATCCGCCGACATCTCAATTTGCAGATTATCGACAGTTCGAACCATAGCTGCAACTGCCTCTGAGACACACACAGAGGCCGCAGACGACTCAACTTCTCCCACGACCTTTTGCACTTGAGGAGCTGTGCGGACAGCCTTTGGCCGACCATGCTTCATAACTTTGGAAAGGATCGGCGAGACAGTGGCTGCCAATTTGGCCTGTTTAGGCCACTTTCGAGTAGAATGAGGGAGCAACACCTCGGTAGGAGCACAGTTGTCTTCCATTCTAACAACAGAGTTTTGCTTCGGATCCAAAGACGACCCCATCTTGCGCGCTTGAAATTGAGTATGAGAAATAATTTCCCTAAACTTGTCTCCATCGATCGCCCCTCTCTGATCTTCAGTTTCCCGATCCGAGACAAAAACAGCATTATCATGGACCTGTGCCTCCACTTCCATAGGCATCTGGGGCTTAGAGACCGTGCCCACTCGGCGGGGTTGCTGCGCATTTGTTATCTGGGCCACCTCGTCGGCCACCTTCTTAAAATTTATAACTGCCGAGCCTTTCCTTAGACTGCCAACAGTATTGGCTTGCTTTTGGGCCTCCGAGTCTGGCTCGTTTGCATGCTTTTTGCCTTTAGGATTGCTCGTGGATCCGGTCGGTGCCTGCCTTATATTATGAACACGAGTAGCCGGTGGAGAAGAACCACTGGGAGCAGAATCCTTGCCTAAATTTGCCATCGTCAACTCATTCTCGTCTTGACCAGCCAGGAGATCAAATCGTGAACCCTTAAATTTCGCCCCTGGAGCATCAGTTGGCTGAATATGTCCTTTCTTGGTAATCACCCGGGGTTTACGCTTGACCACCATCCACGACCCATATTCCTCCGTTTCGACCCGTTTGACCAGCTCCTCCAGTGTCCCCTGAGTCTCCGGCATCGAATGTTTGCCTGTAGCTACCTGCACGGCTCCCTGCACAACACCAACATTGTTACGCGGACAATTATCTTTAAAATGACCATACTTACCGCATTGAAAACATAAAAATGGCAGCGACTCGTATTCAATTCTTTGAAACCGGCCATTGATTTTGATTTTGGATGGTAACGCTTGCCGTAAGTCGACGCAGACCGCAATACGAGCAAACCGCGTTTTGGTAGCCACTGCCGCATTGAAATCCACTTTAATAACCTTCCCCACTTGGTTGCCGATTGCCGTAAGAGCATCGTGAACATACATTCGTGACGGCAATCCCGAGAGACTAATCCATATTGAAACATCCATCGGATATGGCTCAATTGTATCAAAGGTTGGGGTCCACGGCTGGACCGTCAGACATTGGCCGAAAACTAACCATGAGCCTTGGGACAGAACCATAACATAGTCCTCCTTCGATTGAAATTTCTCCATATAATAGTCGTTCTCAAGAGTGGACAGATGAAAAGGCCGCTTAGGCCGCCATAATCCATCCAACTTATTCGATAAAACATTGTAAGTGATCCGTCTGCCCAAGAGCTTGATGATCACACATAATTCCATTCGCTTATCAAGGAGACCATTGATCCGGTCCGAGAAGGTAATAAATGGAACCCCATTTTCGATCGTGGCTATGTAATCGTTTTCGCCAATAGAAATCTCATCCTCCTCCGCCAGAGGGAGTGCAGCAGAATGAGTCGAGCCCGCGCCCAAAAGCTTGTCTCGGAAAGAAGCAACAGGGGAGACAACAGCCGCCTCCTTCATGATAGCATCACGATCCAAAGACTTAGGGCCTATATTTGTGACTATTTTTGTTGCTGCGTCCACCCCTGTGTTCGCCGGCGGCGGCTGACAAGCATTGGCAGCGGTAGTCATGTGTGAGGAGCCGCTTACCTCCCCCTTGATTAATACTCACCGACTCTGCTTACCCACTGTAGATCGAATAAGTCGCCAACGATTGTATTGTGCTGGCCAAGTGGCTAACCGCCAGATGAGAGGCACACCAGCGAGGGACCAGTGCTGGTGGGGGCTCAACCCAGTCTCCGGCAAGGCAGAAACAAACGAATGAGGAGTAGAGGCCTAGGGTGACAGCGGTGAAACAGATAACGGACAGAATTGGGCTTTTTTCATGCTAATTTTTTTTAATTCCTTTTACATAATCCAAAACGATTCTTAATTTTTAAACTCAATCTTTATTAGGTGGTTGATTCCTAAAATAAATAATTTTATTTTTTATATTTAACTAATGAAATTAAGTATTGGATCAAAATATATAACTTTGTATCCAAACTTAATAAAACTTTAGAATATCAATAAAATTAATATTTGAAGGAATTAATATACTAAAATACGGTAAAAATATGATCTCATTTCATAGTAAAATAGATTATAAAATTTATCATCAATAAAAGAGTAAGATATAATAAATAAAGTTTAATGTTAATAAAGACAACTAATTTCGTGATGAATATATAAAAATAAAAATAACCATAACAGATAATTTTAAAAGTTTCAAGAATTTTTTTCACATATTTTTTGTATTTCATCTTTTTGATTGAAATGAGCAATTTGTAAAGGCGACTAAAAAGTTGTATTTTAGTTATTAAAAAAGTTATATTTATTAAAAAAATATTTTTTAATATTACAGTTAAATATTCTTTTTTTTTTGAAAAAATAAAGATTTATTTTTAAAATTATTTTTGCGGTGAAGAAAAGTCGTTATGGACTCTCTAAACTCATCCCAAGAACAGAAGAACTGATCGATCACGCTCGATTCAGTAAATATGACACGGTTTCGTGAACTACAAGTTCCCTCCTTTTCCTTTCAAAGCTTACCTCTTGCCTGACGGCAAAATCGGCTCTTATTTTTGACCGGCCAACGTTCAGAGGTCAAGCCGCGCTACTCACGCTTGGTTGAAAATTTGGAAGAATATCACGGAGAAGCCTCCGACCTACGACTCATAACTTCGACTTCAAACGTTGGTTAGCAAATGTACGTGTGTGTCTAGTCTTTATCGAAGTATGGTGCGTATTCCATTCCATGCCAAAGATTTTGCATTCCTCACCGACCTTGTCGTGGATCTCACATCCTCGTGCCAAAGATTTTACCTCTCTCGCCTACTCATTATTCTCCTTTTTTAAATAAAAGTCGTTTTAGATAAATTTTAATTATTTAAAATAAGTGTCGTTCGTGACTTTTTGTGCATGTTTATAATTTTACTTTCAAAATTACTGTTTAATTTCTCTCACATCCTAAATACACAGATTACATTTTCATGACAGTTCAACATGTAATTAATAAAGGTATATCAAATATTTCATTAGCTTTCTTAATAAGTGTGCATCCCTCTAAAACGACTTTTATTTTAGATAGGAGGGAGTTTTTAATAATCTATTACTCAGAAAATTTAAATAGATTATTCAATAAACAAAATTAGAAATTCATATTTAATATTAGATAGAGATAAATGCTTTAAGCAATCTTATCCTCTTTTTCTTAAATAATGGTTATATATTAAATGATGATTATATTAAAGGAAGTACATAGTAAATGATGATATACTTAATTAAATTAAAAATGGAACAACCTTTTACTTAAGAGCTGATAACTCCATCGCTATGCGTAAAGCACCAAAGCTTATCCTTTGTGGTCAGAAGATCTTGGAATTACAAGCAGATGCATATATAGAAGCCATAGATAACGTCATTGCTATGTGTAAAGCCGTTAAGGTAAGTTGTTCCAGGTTATGGGACTAACTAGACAAGAGGAAGTAAATATAATATAAGCCAGACACACGTACAAGAAAGAATAAACAAACAAGTTAAAAGAATCGTGCATTGTGCTTCGCAATCGCACCACGTTGTCATTCATTTTCCATAATCGAGTGGCATACCAACCAATGTTCAATTCATTTTCTTCAAATAAACGAAGACTTGCCCAGTTGTCACACCCTTCCACCGTGAAAATACACCTCTCCTTTCTCTCGTTTGCAATTCCTTTCTCGGCAAGGCACCTACATTCCTACTTCCTTTCACATAAGAAATTAAAGTTGGTAACCATTGTTTTATGCTCGACTTGTTATTGACATCGATTGTTTCATTAAATCTATATTAAAAAAAAACCTTCCTTTATTTGACTTAGAGAAGTTTGTTCTTCAACAATAAACAAGAAGAATTATGAGAGGGTTGTGTAGTGAGTGTGTCAAATCTCGTTTAAACCTTGCTAAACTTGCACAACCTAACCTAGTTTGAGAATATTCTTGCATCTCAGAAAGTGAAGATGTAAATTAAGGTTGGTGAACGGTCGTTTAAGGGACGGTATTAGTTGCTTGTAATGCCTGCACCTTTTCTTAAGGTAAATGGAAATTGAAATAACAACTAATTAATTAGGGTCTTAGTACAAGAACCTAATGTATATCTTCTCTTGAAGCATTAATCAACAGCAATTAGCAAAACCCAAAATAATTTAATTATTTACATCACTTATATCCCAAGTTCCTTTTTTTTCCAAGCTATATAGACAAGTTCATCTTGGAGCCAACCAGTGACGGAGACAAATGGAGCCTAGTGGTGCACTGCCCCCTAAGCTTATTAAATATTTTTAATATATATCAGGATGGAGTTATTTAAAAGTTAGTGGTGCACTGGGCCCCCTAAAATTTTAAAAAATAAATATTTGGACCCTCCTATTTTATATTCTTGGCTCCGTCACTGGAGCCAACAAGCTTGGCTATCATGATTCTACACACCTGCAATTTGGAGCATACGTAGTATGAATCTAAAAAAGATAAGTTTGATTGGTTCTGTTTAATTGGCTACTTGTTGGTAATCACCTTCATTACCATTAAAAAGGGCATCAAGAATAATTTCCTTCCACCTCCCATTCCCAATCAAAAGCTGTATGCATTGTGCAACTTTAAGCAAGCAACAAGCTAAGTATGAAGAATCCGTTTAGCCTTTTTATTATCAAACTCACTTGGACGACGACCCATTAAGTTTATTATATTGAGGCAGAGGAATAAAGTACAGTATATGACAATAGTCCATGACAAATAAGTAAATGAAGAAGTTTGTTGAATGTGAACATAACAATGAAAGAAGCAATCTTTGCGTTTTTCAAATATTGGAAACGACTAATTTTGATATAATTTCGTTACTACATTAAAAATTGAATTTTTTAAATAATAGTGACATTTATAATCAATATTTTTAATGCAATTAAGTAAATTATTAATTAGGTAGATGTAATAAATTATAAAATATATATTTTTAACAAATAGTTTAAGAAATTAGGGAGTCGAAATTAGCTAAAAAATTCAATTCAATTAGCATTTTTACTATTCGTTCCACCAATTATTTCACTTAGGTGAGAATCGGTAACATTTTGGTCTACCTTTCCTCCCTTAGGTTTGAGGTCCTTGAATCAAATTGCAAACCAATAAATATTTGTTGTTAATTATTGCAAGAAAATGTAAAGATGAACCTTTAGATGTATAATAGAATTGTACAAAGCGAAACTTCTTCATATATATTGAAGTATGGCAACCACTAAGATCTCAAAATTCTTGTAAAATTTTAGAAGATATCTAAGAAAAAGACACAAATTATCTATATTTTGCATATCCTCTGTAAAAATTTCCAATGTTGACAATGGTTAAGAAAGAGTTCAGTAATATTTTGTAGGACACTGATAGCAAGAAGTCTAAATTTCGGTAATTGAAATCGGTACGTGAATAAGATTAAATTGATCATACCAACATTGAAAAATAAAGAAAAATTGGTAAAGGAATTAGTTGGTAAACACTCTTGAAATATAAGAGTGGGAGTTTGTCCACATTGGAAAAAGAGAGGAAAGAAGACCAACATATAAGTCTAGTGGGCTACTCCACTTATCAGCAATTGGTTTTAAGATGGAACCTCACTTAGACTTGTATGTGGTCTAACTTTCTTTCTCGTGTGGGCCCGTAGGCCCATTGTAAAATTCTAACATGGTATCAGAGCGGGGTTGCTCTTATGTTAGTCGTTAACACCTCGAAATGATAGATTATGTCACATGTTAGACTCACACGTGAGGGGGGTGTGTTGAAATATAAGAGTGGGAGTTTGTCCCCATATTAAAAAAAGAGAGGAAAGAAGACCAACATATAAGTCTAATGGACTATTCCACCTATCACCCATTAGTTTTAAGATGAAACCTCACTCAGACTTATATGTGATCTAACTTTTCTTCTCGTGTGAGCCCGTAGGCCCGTTGTAAAATTCTAGCAAACCTTCGAAGCCTTCACATGCTTGCTAATGAATGATTTTTGAAAGCGAACCCACTAGGGAAGAAAAATGCATGAAATAGAAGATGGAAAACTACAAAAGGCCGTAATCATAAACACTGACATATGTTTACAACAAGTGACATTGCGTATGATCGGTGACAATATTATGTGCAACACGTTTTCCATCACCTAAATACATAAGGTTGCATTAGCCACATATATTTTCCTCAGAATTCTTGATTCCTATAAGCATTGACGGTGATAAAGGAAAGCGATAATAAAACCAAAAATTACTCTGCAAAACAAAAAAAAAAAAGAAATCACGTTATGTTATATCCGTAGCACGTGATCAGCAACCTTCTCCGTCGTTTCGTGCATCGCATTGTAGAAAATGAACGTTTGGACTTTGGAATCGTTACGTTTCCCAGCGCTATGGGACAGGGTGACTTTGACGGGGAGGCTAAGGTACCGACCGTGAAAAACATGAGCTTAACGTGAAACATGTGTAGGGCCAAAGTACAGTTTCAGCTGTTTTCCGATTAATATGTTTTGGATTCTTATGGGAATATGGTTTACTCGTTTTAAGCAATAATTGGAGAAACAACAGGTAATTAAATGGCTAGGGAGGGTGAAATTTTAATTTGTTAAAATGTTGAAATTCGTAGGTAGTTAAACTGGACCACAGCTTCGTGGATGTACAGCTTTCGGATAGGATTTATTTAATACTATGTATTTACTTTTCGGTTCCAACTTCCATGTATCGTAAGCGTTTGGATATGATCTAAATATTTATATGAATTTAACTAAACAAACAGACTGTTCAAAAGTCACGTGTACAAGTGACGACCGCGAGCATAGATGACCAACGAGTAATGTGATGTGACATTTTGTTGATTAATTTGTATTGCTTTTAAATTCTTATTTGCTATCTTATTAGTTGGCTTTTAAGTACTTGTATGTAGTGGATTTCTGTTTTATAGGAAGTAGTTATCGATTTTTTGTTTAAAAAATTTGTACGATGGAATTAGGGAGAAAAAAAGCGAGTAATGTGATGTGACATTTTATTGATTAATTTGTATTGCTTTTAAATTCTTAATTGTTATCTTATTACTTAGCTTTTAAGTACTTGCACGTAGTGGATTTCTCTTTTATAGGAAGTAGTTATTGATTTTTTGTATAAAAAATTTGTACGATGGAATTAGGGAGAAAAAAGAGAATTATTGTAGTAATCAGTGTTATGGAGATATGTGGGTTCTCTCTTAATGAGCCCACCTTTATATTCAACATAGATCACAAAGGAAGGCAACCCCGAAAATACTTCCTTCTACAAGAATTATAGGTTGATATCATTGTTAATCACCTTGTAAGTCGATTGCACGTACAGAACTTTAACAAATTGGTATCAAAGTCAACAGCTACGGGTGATTCGTCTTCTAATCTAAAAGGATAATTCAAAGCTTCTGCTAAGATGTACCAAGAGGATTGGCAAAGGCTCCGAAAGGAGTGTCAAAGGGATTAAGTGGAACTTTACAATCGGATTGAAGAATTTTTTCAATATTTGGTAGCCACCAAGGTGGATGGACAACAGGGAGATTTTATTGTTAGCGAAAATGACATAAATAATTAAATTGAAATGAGTTATCTGAATGCAAGTGTTGGGACCCGGTCTTGAGACCGGACCCCAACCGGAAAACGAAACGCAAAACGGTAAACCAAAACGAGAACGAAGAACAAAAGCAAACGGGAACAGATCAATTCCGATCCGACTTAAATCCGGAGCGGAACAAAGCAAACGGAAACGAATCGAAATGAAGGCGCGGAAACAACGAATCGAATTCAAAGAACGGAACGAATCCCAAAGGAATCGA
>JANZLH020000376.1:3262402-3273715 GCA_026770325.2 Erythroxylum fimbriatum
GGATCTTGACATTTTGGTAGAAGCTTTTTCTTTTGTAAAATTGCTGAAAGGTTTTCTCCTAATTGAACTTTCTCATTGAATTTCAATTTCCTCTTTGACGTACAAAGCTCCTTAAGGAATTTAGCATATCGCGGAATCTGTTTAATTGCATCAAGTAGCGAAATATTTACTTGGACCTTTCGGGAAGTCTCCAAAATCTCCTTTTCTTGTTCTTCCTTCTTCGCTTTTGCTAATCAACTCAGAAAAGGAGGTTGGAGCATCTTGTTTTGTACAAATTTCTGCGTCTCTTCATGTGGGTGCGTGATTTCTTCCCCTATTTCTCTTTTGGAATTTTTTGAAATTGATTCCGATAATTCTTTACCACTCCGTAATGTGATAGCCTTTGCGTTTAAAATGACCAGAATTTCGTGCTTCCATTCGGTTGACACCAGCTGCAATTTGACTTAGCTGGTTCTCAAAATTCTTATGTTGATTCTCCAAATTCTAAATACTTGCTTCAGTGTTCCGCTGAAACGTCAAAGTATTGGTGGTCAAAGTGTGCAGTATATCTTCCAAAGAAGACTTACCTTCGGTGGTTGACATCATATTTGGATTTTGACGCAGCACAAATGGTTGCCTATATGGCTGAAAATTCGTGGCCACTTGTTGTCCTTGAGGATTACCATATCGTAAATTCGGATGATCGCGCCATCCCGGATTATAGGTATTGGAGAATGGATCGTACTTCCTTTGATTTGGCCCAGCAAATCCTCCCATGGAATTCACATGTTATGCGTTTTCTTCCTGCAAAATTGGACATAAATCAATAGAATGCCCTAACATTGAGCATATACCACATACCTTAGCTTCTTCTTTTTTCGTGACCGCTAATTGTCGCACCAAAGAAGTGAGGTCATCTAACATGCCCTTCGATCCATGTCCTGTACGGATTCCAAATTGTTGCGTGTTGGAGGCCATGTTTGCAATCAATTCTCTTGCGGCTGCTGGCGTTTTGTCGACTAAAGCACCACCGCTTGCAGCGTCGATCATGCTCCTGTCAGAAAACAAAAGTCCTTCGTAAAAATATTGAATTAATAATTGTTCAGTTATCTGGTGGTGTGGGCAGCTAGCGAATAGTTTCTTGAATCTCTCCCAATATTCGTAAAGTGTTTCTCTCGTATGTTTTTGCAAATCTCTTTCCTAATATTGGTTGCTCTCGATGCTGGAAAATACTTTTCGAAGAAAAGCCTCTTCATCTCAGCCCACGTCTGCACGTTCTCTCCAGCTAAATAGTATAGCCAATCTTACACATCGTCTTTAAGAGAAAACGGAAAAGCTCTCAGTTTAATTCGCTTTTCTGTCACATTAGTCGGCTTTATACCCATGCAAACTACATCGAATTCCTTCAAGTGCTTGTATGGATCTTCTTTCGGTAAACCCCTGAAAATAGGTAATAAGTGAATCAGTCCAGATTTTAATTCAAAAGTATTATTATCACCTAAATTCGGGAAATTGATGCAGTGTGGTTGTTACGCGTCAGTTGGAGCGGCTAGTTCGCGAATCGTGCGGTTGGCAGCTATCCTATCCATCTTCTGCGTCTCTTTTTGTTGTTTGGTCTGTTTCCGCAGTTTTTCGCTGTCTTTTCAATCTCAGGATTGTACTGTAAGTTATCTGATTGGTTTGAACGCGTAACGTACATAAATCGTTAAAATTTCCCAGCAACAGCGCCAAAATTTAGTGATGCTGTTGCCTGCAACCAAATATAAAAGAAACCACTTCCGTTAAAACAAATTAATGTAGTAGCGGTAAACGAATATCGTTCCCACGAGGAATCTTACGGTTATGAAATTGCAAATTCAAACGGCACAAATAATGAAAATAAAAGGGGGGTTGTTTAATCACGACAATATTAGAAAATTAAAGGAAAAATCACAAATTGAAACAATAATTAAATATGAAAAATCAATGGAAAAATACCTTAGTTTCGGGTCACCGATGTTATCATGTTATTATGGATCCTCAACATAAAATTTGCAATCATTAATAAACATTCATTGGGAGAAATCTCTCTTAAGGGTAATGACTAGAAACATGTATCCCAACATTCTTATTAAACAGTAACCTAGATACGATCATAGGTATAATTGAATAATAGTATTAAGAATCAAGAACCAATGAGAGTGAAATACATGTATGACATGCAATCAATCAAGCGAATATCTTCTTAGAATTTTCCAACTCTAACGTAGAGAAGTTAATCCTAATTGCTACTTATGATTACCGAAACTGAACGTCATATTTCGTTAATCTAGTGATTGAACCAATTAATCTCTAGTTGCATACCTTGAAACCAACGAATTCAATTAAAAAGAATAGATCTGAAGATATCCAATGTTTATTAACAACATAAAAAGTATCCGAAACATCTTACCATAATAACATGTAACATGGATTCCCTCAATCAAGATAAGAAATTTAGCTACTCATAATTGAATTGAAAGCAAAAGAAATAACGAAGCAATAAGTCTCCATCCCTAGTCCTTTGATGAAACATACGAAAAACCTAACTGAAAATATGCAAAGACGTAAAGAACAAGAAACAGAAAAGTGCAGCCCCTAAAATCACCAATAAACCTATTCTAAAACCTAATATGTATATATGCGTGAATCAGCCCAATCTCCTTCTTTAAACTAATCTTTTCGTTATCTTCTCTTGATTTTGTCCAGATAAGTCACTCTTTTAATTTCGGTAGGTAACACCTTTGAAAGATGGCAAGATAATCTTTAAAATTTGTGTTTTTTTGAAATTGACTTCTGGAATTTTATTTGTAGAATTATTCCATCCTTAGGCGTGCCCACGCTTAGTCACTGAATTTTTGTCAAATTGGGGATTTCATATTTTCTTCCTTCTTTTGCATCTTTTTGATCCTATTTTGTCCCTAAGGTGTTGAAAAACATCTGTAAACAATTATAAATAATTCCATTAAATTCGGATAATAATTTCAACACCTTAACAATGATTAAGTCCAAAATAAGTGCAATTTAAATGACTTAACATTTATCTACTTTTGAAAGTAGCAACAATAAAATAAGAATGAAGATAAAAAATCTGAACCATTTTAATATTGCCAATAAGAGCATGTGACACATTATGTACCAAGTATCAAGTATTTCCAATGATAGATTTGGTTAACTTTGGAAATATAAGTGTCATATCCTAATAGTGTAATAGACTTTCTTTGTTTATAGATTTGATTTAATTTGGAAATATAATTATCAGATCCTAAAGTCTAGTAGACATTATTTATAAGCTAAAGTAATAGGTTTAGTCTTAGAATTTCACAAACTCCTGGTTAGGGAATATTTCATGATTTGACATACAAGTTGAATGTTATTTGTGGTCTTTACAGAAGAATCGATCGGTCTTAATTCATTTAGTTTCACATCTTTTTTTCTTTTTTCAATTTTTCAGTTTTGATTTTTATCTAAAAATGTTTAATTGATGATATCAATAGTTAATTTTGTTACTACTAATAATAAATAGACATAGGCAAGAGAATTCATTTTTTTAGCTATTAAGAAACATTTATTTATCTAGTATTGATTATTAATAAAACATTATTTACAAATCATTTTCACATATCATTGAATATTTATTTATTAGTTCAGCTATAATAAAAATAGATAATTAAATTTAATTTAATTAATATGAATACAGTTGGAATGTGTTCCAAGTATGCCGGCCGAGATACATAAGCCCTTTCTCTCTACAGGCACAAAATCTCAAGACTTGCTTCTTAGGAACCTTACACCTCCAATCTCTCTCCGTTTTAACAACCTTAAATAGAATCTACGATCTAAAACTTTTTGATACATAGCATCCTCATGAAGAGGCAAGTGTAGAGCATACTTGTCTTTCAGTATAACCAGAACTACATTATCCAATAATCAAGCTTTTAGGAAAGGGAGAACATAGAGAGAATCCATTGAAAGAATCCATACAAACTCCTATTAAAACTCAATACAACTTACTCTCCTTACAACGAAAGAGAAGCCTTGCTTTTATAGACTAAGAAAGGGAATAAAACAAACAACTTTAGGGAAAAGATTCACTAGGTACAATCATTCTCATAACTTTAAAAAAGGAAATAGTAAGAAGTAGGAAACACATAATATTCCTAAAGGATAAGAAAGAATCTTTTAAAGATAAGGTGGTCCCCAAAGATTTTTTACAAACATAATGACATTTTAAAAAAAGACACATAACTATAGAGACAACTAAGATAAGGGTCCCACAGCGAGGAGTGGAATCCTAGTCATTACTTATGTCAAATTAGTTCTTGCCATGACTAGAGATTGGAAGGAGAAGCTCTTTCAGTTAAGTTGTCAGTGTCAGAATGAGCTCTATAAGTCCTTTGTCTTTTACTAGGCTGGCATCATCTATACGAAATCTTTGCAGGAATTCATTGAGTTCTTCTTCATTAGGGATAAAAATGTCATCATTGGGGTCTTGGACATCCTGGAAGAAGGAAGCTGGAGGTTGTGAAGGTCCTGCAGTGTCAAAGGCTTCTTAGACTGGTGTCGCATTATCAGATTCAAAATAGATTAGGCTATTTGAGCCTGGTATATCTACTTTTGGTGCTTCAAGTTCACCACGAGCAAATTCTCCTGGGTAGGGTCCAAGAGAAGAAGAAATGACAGGTGTATGTTGAGGAAAATGTTTGATATCCTTAAGAAAACTTCTAAGAGATTTAAGGACATTTTCCTTATACCTTGGCTAGTAGAGTGATTTGTGATGGAAAAAGACTATATTGTTTGAATGGATTGTACTAGTACGTGCTGTGAGATATGGACGATAAAGAATAAAGAAACATTGTGCAGATTGTTTCTTTAAAGGCATTTCCCATAATCGATGTTGTTTAATGACTATAGAAAGTTGTTTTCTCCATTGTTCCAATGGTTGATACTACTCAAGGAAAGTTCATAACAAAGAACTTTCATTATCTCAGCCACAGATATATTGGTAGACCTATAAAGGGGGTATGGTGACAACACAGGTGTAAAGGGTAGAGAGTGCCCAGAGATATCGTAATGTGTTCTCGGAAAGTGGACCATTAAGAAATAACACATTGAGGTATGGGGCTCTGAGGTTAAACAAAGAGCTGCTACAAGATGAGTTGGTCTGGCTGAGGAAGAGGTGTAGTTAATAAAACAGGTTCATTCGGGCAAGAGATGCAACTTCTGCAATGGTAGTGGATTCACTAGCAATTGGAGGAAAGAACATCTTTGTTCTTATAGTAGTAGGTAAGTCACCCATGGAAAGGAGGAGAGAGATATAGTTCAAGGTAGTGATCAAACTGATAGGAAGAGATAAGAAATCAGTTAGGATGTTATCTTTGGTAAGGTGAATGGTGAATTTATAGCGTGAAATCCTTTTAGTGAGAGTCACATTCCAATGTTGGAGAATGCATTGTCCTTTGTCAGGAATCTTTAAGACTGGATGATGTTGACATGCTTACTTTAGATGTTGTATGGCTTTAGTTTGCTCTTTTCCCCATGGTGGTGGATTCTTCTGTAGCAGCTTTGATAGGGACGATGTGTAATCAACCATGTGAGGGATGAAATCTCTTATATAATTAAAAATTCCAAGGAATTAATGTATCTGTTTGATTGTGAGATTGTCCTCAAGAAAATGAAGCAGTTTACTAGCAATATATGGTCTAGGCTAATAGAATCCATTGTGAAAATGCATACCCAAAAATTCTATTTGGATTGTCCCAATATGGCTCTTCTTTGCTGAGAGCATAATCTCATGTTGTTTCGTAAGATCCAAGAAGGTTTAGAGTAAAGCCTGATGTTCTTCATGGGTTTTTAAGTATAGCAAGATGTCATCAATATAGATCAAAGTACTGTGGAGAATGGGCTCAAAGATCTTTTTCATAACCTATTGAAATAGTAAAGGGGCAACCTTGAGTCCAGATGACATAATAGTCCATTGTGATTGAGAATTTGGAACATAAAAGGTTGTCTTTTACCTGTCTTGAGGGTCAATTCCAAATTACCAAAATCTTACTTTAAGATCAAACTTGGAGAAGATAGTAGCTTTATTTAAAAATAATACATGCGTACTAATCTTCAACAATGGAAATTTATCATCTTTAAGAAAAGCATTTAGAGGTCTATAGTCAATTACTAAACTCTTTTTTCCTCATTTTTGTTTAGATCTTTTATTGACATAAAAAAACCTAATAAGTAGGGATGTTCATGGTAGGGTAACATGACCCGTTCATAAATAATATGAACCTGAACCTGAACCTGAACCTGAATGTCAGGTTTGGCAATTTCACGAACCTGAACCTGAACCTGAACCTAAAGAACCTATAAGATCGGTTAACCTATTTTCAGGTTCGGTTATGTTGAAATATAAGAGTGGGAATTTGTCCCACATTGGAAAAAGAGAGGAAAGAAGACCAACATATAAGTCTAGTGGGCTACTCTACCTATCACCAATTGATTTTAGGATGGAACCTCACTTAGACTTGTATGTGATCTAACTTTTCTTTTCGTGTGGACCCGTAGGCCCATTGTAAAATTCTAACAAACACTTCATCAAAAGTTGGTAGAATTTCGATCGAATCCAGCTTTTCCAAAATTGGCAAACCATCTGATGAAGAAGCGAAACGTGGAAGTATGAATTTATGCTGCGAGGCCCACGACCAAGGAACTAAGTAAGACAGCAGCACACAAAAAAAAGTTCCCGAGTCAAAAGGTCCCACTTTCCCAAAAGCTCTTCTCCGTCCTCTGCCACCTAAAGCCATCCAAAAAGAACGATCTTTATAAAGCCCATTGGCTCCTTATAGAATGGAGATTCTGAAACCATTCCCTTCCCACCTCCTAACCTTTGGCCCTTAACAAAAGAGCTATCCCACCAAAGGAGCTCCACTCTTTTTGTCCAGTAGAGAATATTTCAAGTGTCTTTTAGTTGGTGTTCCTGACGAGACAACAATTCGAGCAAGCTCCAACATCAGGAATGAAACATTTCCTGTCTCTACCTCTACTGTTCCTGATCATAACGCTACTGCTTCCTAAACCGCACTTTGTAGCTTGTAGGCTCCTTCGATCATCATTGGAGAAAGACAACATCGATCCAGAAGCCATTTTTGGAAGAAATGCAGTCTCGTTCAATAGAGTTTCCAAGCTCGAAGAGGTCGATGAAGGTAGTCATGTTTCAGTTTCAGAGACAATGAAGGACTTCACTTTGGCTTCTTCAGGCCCTAGCGACAAAGGCTCTGGACACTAGATAATCATATCCGTTTATATTGGTATCAATTACATATTGCTTTAGCTTTACACATGTAGTTGATGTATCTATGGAGCTAGCTAGCAGCTACAGGCTTTCAGAGAAATTCTTTGACTTTGTATATTATCAATGTACTTAAGCTGTGAATTATGTGTTTGATCGTAAGAACCATATAGTCGTATGCCAAAGATCAAAAGGCAAAGAACAGATCGAAGTTAATTGGTATGAGAGAAAAATTCAAACGTGTTCTTACTTCTTAGTAGTTTTACTGGAGACAACGCACAGACTTTTATGTTCAGCTACTTGTACTATGGCAACTACCTTGTATATTTACATCTTTTCTTTACTGCTCAAAACTCAAAAGTCGTAATAAATGTAAGCAGTTATTCTTAATTAACAGAGATGCTGTTCCAAAACATGGTTATTACAAAAAAAAAATAAACTTTTATTATTATTTCCCGATAAAAAAAAAAGTTAAAGGGTTTTATCTACTGACTGTGCCTATAGGGCCCGTATAAGTAATGGTTTGTCGTGGGTGTTAGTCCCTTCTTTTTTCTTAAAAATGGATAAAAATCCTCACACTCACCACACATGCCTACTCGGTACTTATAATAATCCAGAAAATAAAGAACACGAGCAACCTGTTCTCTGATCTCTAATTACTACAAGCTTTTGTTTAAAGAAAGTCAGCACGAACTCTTCCGCATGTTGTACTCTTTTATTGTAGTTCTTATTTTTGAAATTGTCAACATTTTGTACCTTTACCTTATGTATATATATATAATACTAACATGAAATGTATTTGAAATTAAAATACAAACAACGTGTGTATATTAGAAGGACGTTACTTCCCATTACCACATAACTATTCAAAAAAGAAATACAATTCACATCAATTTTGTTAAGCTTGAGCTATAAAATATGTTAACACCAATATTTTAAAAACTAGATCGAAAGTTAAACTTATAAAACAAGAGGTTTAAGATTTAAAAGGTTTAACCCGCCTTAATATCAGCTAAAGATTAAATAAAATTAAATAATTTGAAATATGATTCAAATATATTGTCCTTGAATTTGAAATTTAATTAAAACAGAGATTATTAAATGAAAATTAATTGATTGATTTTAGTTTATAATAACTTATAAAACTTCAAAATTTGTCTGATTAATTAATAAACTGATTGTTTGTAACAACAAGAGTTATTAGTGTAATACGTAATAGGAGTCTTAGTTACATATTCTAGATTGAACGTGAAAGGAAAATAATGAAGAAATGAGACAATACCTTATTTTGATTCCATAACGCTCGGAGGAGCATTCCGATGTTGAAATGAGCACAAATCCTCCAGCACCTTCAAGGGATCTACTCACTTAGGCATGGTCAATTTCTTTGTGTAGTTTTCTTAAAGCGTGAACCTTTGAATAAGTCAAAAAAACTTTACATTTATGAATTACTTAAGTAACTACAAGAGATCTTAACTTCTCTATATGGCTTTCATATTGGGCTTCCCATCATAGGCCCGATATGGGTCCGGTTTATACTAATCAAGGTTCATTTTCTTCTTGAACTTTGACCCATTAACCTATATCATTTATTGGGCCACTTTATTATCTTTATCCAGATCAAATTATGTAACTTAACCGTTAAGTTATTGAAAAGCCAATAAAATGCAATTACTTTTTGTTCATCTTTATAGGAAAATATCTAACATTCTCTCCCTTGGATAATAATCAATTATGGTATTAACTCAAGTTAAAAAACTAGTTCAAAAATATGATTAAGCCACGTTATTGTATTGGTCGACCACGTTTAAAAATTAGTTGATCCAAAGAGAATGAAAATTCATCATTCTGTACTGTAAGGCTTTTAATATCGAAAAATATCATATACATGTGTCATATGTGACACAGATCCAATATAATCGCACATGTCTAATACCTCATTAACATCAATGAGAAAATGGAGTGTGACATACTTGGATGATACCTTTGTGATCTTATATATATTATCTTTATGTTTGTATCAATTTTTCTAAACATTATGCTAAATTGCATATGTGAAACTACACTAGAAAAATCTTATTTTCTCTCACCGAACGCTAAACTACATTAGAGAAAAACTTTATGTTCTCTCACTAAATGCTAAACTGTATTAGAGAACACCTTTATAGGATTAAACATTTAGATCCTCCTATGTCATGTTAAAATCCATGGATATACTTATTAAATTATATATGTTCTAATGATATGGGCTCAAGGTCAATCTATATATATGCCCAATGATCTTTAAAATACTTAAGATCGACATAGAACTTAAGACTTTCACATGTATTATGACAATGTATAATAACAAGTATTGCTGAGGATAAAACGATGATCATCTTTATTAATAATGACATACTATCATAATACATCAAAATGTATAAACATACAAGGAGTAAATATACTGATCTCTAACTAACAGTGTCTAAGGATTTCAATACACTCATACTGTATACACGTCTTTCAAATGCAAGTGGGAAAAGTCCTTTAGTTAAAGGATCAACTAACATCTCCTCAGTCCTCAAATGCTCTACCTCAATGTCAGCTTTCTGTATCAACTCTTTTATTATCAAATATTTGACCTTAAAATGCTTAGATCCTGTGATATTCTTATTATTGTTACTAGACAACACAACAGTAAGATTCTCACAATACAACCAAATGGGTCTAGCTACTGAATCAACCACATATAAATCATAATCAAATTTCTGAGCCAAACCACCTATGAAGCAGCCCCATAATATGCTACAAACTCTGTAAGCATTGTTGAAGAAGTCACTAGTGTCTTCTTAACACTCTTCTATGATACTGCACCATCTACTAACATGAAAATGTAACCTAAATTGGACTTTCTATTATCTGGACACATAGCAAAATTGGAATTTGTATACCCTATGAGGTCTAAATTGTTGACCCTTTTGTATTTCAACATATAATCCTTAGTCCCTTTAAGTATCTCAACACTCATTTAACTGCATTCCAATGCTCTATCCTTGGGTTAGCCAGATATCTACTTGCAATCCAACAGTAAATAAAATGTCTGAGCTAGTGAACACCTGGGCATACATTAGGCTACCAACTACACTAGAATAAGAAACATTCTTCATAACCTCTCTCTTTACTTCATTCTTCAGACACTATGCCAAAGATATCTCTCACCATGAGAGATTAGTGCTACAACAGGTTTACTATCAACCATATTAAACCTTTGTAGCACATGCTCAATGTATGCGCTCTGTGGGAGGCCTAATGAGTGTCAAGATCTGTCTCGGTGACTCTGAATACCTATGACAAAAGATATTTCACTAAGATCCTTCATGTTAAAATGCTTGACTAAAAGTTGCTTAACCTTATGCAATATGGTTAAGTCATTTTATTCGACCAATTTATCATCCATATACAACAATAAGAAGATAACTTTGATTTCCCCTGACCTTATAGTATAAGAATCTTTTAACTTTGTTCTCCACGAAGAAGAAAGAGGTTAAAACCTTATCAAACTTTAGGTACCACTGTCTGGAAGTCTACTTTAAACCATATATCGATTTTCTCAATTTTGCAAACCTTGTCTGTCGGACCCCGGCCCCGGAGCCCGACTGTCCCGGGAGGTGGGCCCGGCGGAGGCCCATTCCCGAGACAATCTTGACTTGATTCTATCTTGCCCTAACCTTGGCCTCGTTGACACTTTTTAACTTGTCATAAATTACATTCTCACTTTAGTGGTGAGCTTACATTGATTAGGACTTAAATCTTGAATACTCTTAATAATGTAAAAATTTCCCTTTTAAAGCCATGTCCGTTAAACGGACATGTATGTCCGTTAAACGGACATGAATTGGACTCGTATACCTTTTTCCCCGAGAGTGTCCGTTAAACGGACATGAAGTGCTAAAATGGCACCATTTCTCCCGAGGCTGTCCGTTAAACGGACACGAGGTCGCCTTAAACATTTTTCCACCCGAACCTGTCCGTTAAACGGACAGGCGTGTCCG
>JANZLH020000376.1:3316210-3327612 GCA_026770325.2 Erythroxylum fimbriatum
AGCATGAATGGTGTATGAGCACATTTTGGTATTTTGATGATATCTTGAGCTGTAGAGCTCCGATTGAGGTGATTCTTGATCCAAAACAAACAAGAGACATAAACCTATGATTTCTATGAAGAAGTTAAATTGAAATTAAGATTTTAAGTTTTCCAAATTCTGTTCACAAGTAAGAGAAAAGGGTTTCAAGCATGTTGACTGTTTTGTGTAGGGCACACCATTGAACAAATTGTGAGTGAAGTTTTAGGATGTTATGAGCATGAAGATCAATTGATAATGTCTAATAAGGGTTCAATGAAAAAAAACCCCTTCAAGGTAATATGCACGCACGTGTTTCAGGATTTTCAGAGCAAGCGTTGGACTCTAGAATCAAGCGGGGTCCAACAGATATATGAGTCCACAAGAAAGCTGGGTTCCGGAAATGGGATCGAACATTATTGATGATAATTTTGAAAGATCTTGATTATGAATTTTGAATGTATCTTAAAAGTGCTCTTTCTATTGTCTTCTTATAATATTGGTAATATTTATCTTACTAATGCAATTCATGATGGTGATTTTTGAAGATCTTGATTATGATGATTGAATGTTGGTTTTTCTTTATTTTATTTTGTATATTTATATTTACTTTTTTGATATAATGTTTATTTTTTCATAGATATCCAACATTATGACTCCTAGTCTAAACAAAAAAGAAGGTGGCCACTACAAAAATTCCAGAATGTAATAATGTGTAATTTCAACCAGATCAATATGTTGATGCCAAAAATTTAGTTCCTATCTAAAAACATCATTCTACCTCAAATAACATTGAAACTAGTAATGCAGGTTTGGATTTTCTCCATGGCTTCAAGTATATATATGCTCTAATATATATCTTTACATTATAAACATTTTCTCATCATATCCTTTTGTTACTATAAGAAATAGAGAGCATTTTTCTAGTATAGTGGCATAACGTATCAACAACATCATTTTGCCTTCAATTTATACACAATAATAACATTCCGCCTCAAACAACAACGAAGCTATTAATGCAGGTTTGTGATTTTTTTATGCTTTCAAGTATACTTATCCTCTAAAATATACTTTCATATTTTAAACATTGTCTTATCATATCCATTTGTTGTTAGCTTCTTTTGCTATTATTAAAAAAAGATGTAAGATAAAACTAGAGGTTAAGAATTGCAATGAATGAATGTTGCAATTAATTGCAAGTTATCCATACATATTGACACTTAGTAAGGTCGTCCAGTAGACAAGGTCTAATATGCGAAATTGTCAATTGACTTGGAATTATTGCAAGAACAAAATTGCCTTATCCGAAACATGTTAAAACTTAAAGAAAGATAAGTTGCTTAAAAATTCATTGGAAAAATTTACAGTATCTATTCAAACTTTAACTTTATGTAACATTGTTTTAACAAATTTAAGATTAATTACATATTTACTTATTGTTCACAGTTAAAGTTAAATGCTATGGATATTGAGAATCCAAATGCTTCAAACTATGTTACTTTATCATTGAAATAAAGGTTAATGGATCCTTGTTTCAAGATGAATAAGTATTATAAGTCTTTTGCTTCTGATGTTGAGGCACAAAGTCAAGTATTCGATTGAATGACTAAACAAAATTGGAACATTTTATATGACTATTGGTTTGATCCAAAAGTTCAAGTTTAAATTTTTTACCTTCATGTTTGCTTAAACTGATATTCTTAGATGAATTAACAGGTAAGCTATATTTTTTCTTGAATTTGGGAAAAATGTGAGAAGGCAAGGGTAAGCAGATAAAAAATAATCTCATAATTAAAGGTTAATATCATTTTTAGTTGTTCGAAATAAAAATGTAAGATTTATGTTTACGAGTTGTACTTTAATGAATATGCATTAACTTATTTATTATGCCTTTTTTATATTATAAAATAGAGTGAGAAAGAACTAGATGGATAAGAGCGTGATATGATCACACTATGTAAACTCACTCACTATAAGAAAGGTAAAAGGATGGGTGTCATAAGAAGCACAAAACAATTATGTTAGTATAAAAGCTTGCTTAATATTTTTGTTCATTTAACAATATAGTAGTGATATATTGATTGAATATCATTTTTGTTCTTTTATTTTAGAATATGATGCAAGAGATATTAGCGGAGTCAAAATTTGAGGGTAGTGAGCTTAGTGAGGATGAGATTTATGATATAATACTTGGTACTCGTTCAGGTTATGTTAAAGGCCATATCTATAACCCTAAGCTAAATGTTTCAACCTTCACATATAAGAGAATCATCAAACTATTTCAAGAGGACAACAACAAGCTTAAGGTTGTATTAAAGGCTGGAGTAATTAAGGAAGAAGAAACTCCAGTTAAATTAGCAATACATGATATGATATTCAAAAGGTTACTTGGCTTGGATGATGATAGAAATGAAGAGAAAAGTGAAGGGTATTGATTCTAAGTCCTAGCCTTGTTTTATCACTTCCTATATATATTATAATTTAACTTTAATACCTTTTTTCTTAAATTACAAAATAGATGAAGATACAACTGATGACTGATAATGTTGTAAATGGTAAATTTATATGGTGTTTGTTTAAATTTGGACCAAAGAATTAGTGTATCAATTTTTTCATAATATTTTTAGTTAACTTTAACCAACCTAGTTATTTATTACAGGTTTATAGACTTGGACAATAGTTTTGTTTAATCTTTGACAATATGTCCAGTTGTATTCCAATTTTTAATTTTCGTATTATTTTGTTTACAAATTATTAGGAATGCTCAAACTACTATTAATATTTTGTGTAGAAACAAAGGATAAGGTACTATATTATATCACTTTTTCCAGTATAATTCGATTATGTAAGGATGCTGTACATTTTGAACTAATAATGTTCCTCTACAATTTAATTTGACAACAATAACCAAATCATTCATAGCAAAAAGACATGCTGATATATTATAAGGTTAATTAAAAAATTAAACTTTGCTCAATTTTGCAATTATAGCCTGAACTTTAAAAAGTAACAATTAAATATTCAAACTTTCTTTTTTTTTCAATTTTAGCCCAATGTTAGTGTCCTTGTTAAGTTTGCTGAAATGATTTGCTACGTGTTCCAAAAACTCTAACAAAACTACATCATTTAATACGCATCAAATTAATTAATTGAGGTTAACAAAACTACGTCATTTAGTTAAAGTAACAAATTAAATATGACTTAACGATGCAGTTTTGTTAGTCAATTTGCCCCCTTCCGTTTGCTTTTGAAATCGCTAACATAGACTGTTTTCGTCCCTCTCACAAGTCTTTGTTCTTCTACAAACAGTCACCAACTCGTTCTAGCATCGCATTGCGCTAATTGCATCATATCAGTTCTCATTCTGCCTCCAAGCATCACCATTTCAGCTCTTAGTGTCTTCAAGTGGAGAGATTTCAACATCTTGATAAGGTATGGCAAAAGATCACACCTGTCCTCACAGCAAAAAGATGCTTAGAATATTAATTGCCCTTCACTTGAACACTCCCCTACGAGAACGGTGATTTCATCATATTCTGATGGGAAAGAGTCGATCGTTCTCTTGAAGAGTGACGGGAAATTAATATTCAAAGCATCTTTGTGCTGTGAGGACATGTATGATCTTTTGCCAGATCTCATCGAGACACTGAAATCCCTCCACTTGAAGACACTAAAAGCTGAAATGGTGAAGCTTAGAGGCAGAATAAGGACTGGCGTGATGCAACTAGTGATGTGAGAACGAGTGCGATGCAAGAACGACTTGACGAATGTTTGTAGAAGAACGAAGATGTGTTAGAGTGACGACAACAGTCTGTGTGAGAGGGACGATAACGACTCTCAGATTACAAAACTACGTCGTTTAGTTATCTTTAATTTGTTACTTTTAACTAAACGACTTAGTTTTGTTAACCTCAATTAATTAATATAACGTATATTAAATGTCTTAGTTTTGTTAGAGTTTCTGAAACATGTGACAAGTCACATATGCAAACTTAACGGAGAGATTAACGTCGGGCTAGAGTTAAAAAAAAATTGAATATTTAATTGTCACTTTTAAAGTTTAGATTATTATTACAAAATTAAGCAAAGTTTGGATTTTTTTATAATTAACCCTGTATTATATACAAAATGTCGCATATTGCTCAATATTATGGGTTATGGAAAAAGTTGCAAAAAATGTTACTTGTAGTTTAAAGACTTTACTTACAAAACTACAAAAACATAATTAAAAGAATTTACATGCGAAATTAGAAAAACATAGCAAACCATATATCACTATGAATGCATAAAACATAGCTAAAAACTATTGGCTTCGTTCTCGTTTCATTGCTTATCACATGGAGCCATATTTTTTTCTCACCAACATTGACTTATACTATATATTTGGCTACGTATTTGTAGTGTTTAAGGTGAAAATTTTTTGTGTATAAAAATACTTGTCTATGATTTTGTGAAAAGTTGCCTATAATTTTCTACTACATGAATTTAGTAACGTTTCATACGGCAAAATGGAAACGTCACAAATAATTATGTGTGACATTTTTCAATAAAATTGGCTACGTTTTTATTCACTGCCTATAGTCTAATTTGTTGTAGTATACTGCTATATTCTAATTACACATATTTCTTAACACTTAAAATGCTAAAAGAGAAATCATTGCAATAAATACATGCTTATAGTAATTACTCATTCAATTTGACACACATATAAATCAAAATATATAACCCATCACAATAGTAAGAGTGTTCACTATAAAATTAGTAAATACAATAATGTTTTGTATCATCTTAAAGTTAATTATGTTCTAACATATATGGAGAGATCACCAATTTACTTATTTAGAAAATTATGTGAAAATAAAAATGAATTAGCATTTGATAAAAAATATTTTTAATACATAAACTGTAATTGAATTAATACTTAACTATAATTTTTGGTTATAAATACTCTTTTATTTATGATTAATATTTTCAGTTTCTTGTTTTAAATACAAATTTATCTAATCAGAAGAACTTATATAAATTTATATTAAAATCATTATGTAAAATTATAATTTTTCCATTCACTTTAATTAAGATCATAATAAAGCTCTTGTAAAAGGATTAATGTAGAGATCTCTGACTTTTGCTATTTATATAACAACAATAACAATAACAACATCTCATTAGAAATCTTACTGAGATATGAGATTTCAGAATGTCCAAAAGTATACAGTCTTACATCTAACTAATAGAAAGACTATTTCTAATAGACTTACAGGAAAAGGAGAAAAGGAAAATATATTATTGAAAATAGGTTGAAGAAAACAAAAGCTAAAAAATATAAACAAATAAATGTCTAAAAATTAAATAAAGATAAAGATAAAATAAGTAAATAAATAAATAGACAAGATAGAAGACAGATAAATAAATAAAATAAGCAAGCAATTGAAAGAGAACAAAAAATACCAACTATCTAATAAAATAATAGATTAATTACCAAAAAAGACCAAACTTTCGTCAATTTTTCAATTATAACCCAAACTTTTAAAAGAAGCAATAAAATTTCCAAACTTTCAAATTTTTTCAATTTTAGCCCAAACTTCAAAAAGTAGCAATAAAAATACTCAAATTAACACTTTTTTCAATTCTAGCCCAACGTTAGTGTTTCTGTTAAGTTTGCTGACGAGAGTTGCTACGTGTTTCAAAAACCTTAAACTATTAATACATGTCAACCAAAATTAACATAACAAATAAAAATTAATGAAACGATATCCTTTAACCACATAATTAAATCAACGTTGTTGTTTAAAAATGACCTAAATCATATTACGCAGCTTCAACGATCTTACGCGTTGATTTCAATTTGTCCTTTCATTTTAGTTTGTTCTCTCGACGCCCTCACCCTTTGATTTTCAGATTATGCAGCCCCGACACCCTCATACTAAGGGCATAAGGAGAATGAACTAAAAACGAAGAACTTCCTAGTATAGTATACTGTAATGCGAGAGTAGTTTAAGGCGTCAAAAGAACAAACAGAAAATAAAGGGATGAGAGTTGAGAACATCGGGAGAACAACAGATAACGTCAGCTAGAATTGAAGAAAATTGAAAGTTTGAATATTTTATTGCCACTTTTTGAAGTTTAGGCTACAATTAAAAAATTGAAATTTTGGGCATTTTATTGCTATTTTTAATGTTCGAGCTATAATTAAAAGCTTGACAAAAGTTTGGGCTTTTTTTGATAATTAAGCCTAAAATAATTAAAGGGGAAAGTACAACAAAAAAAGTATTTAAGTTAAATACAAGACATAAGAGTCGAATGAAAAGGTTCATAAAACCTATTGAAAGAGAAAGATCTTTCTATATGTGATCCTCTACCTGCATTTTAGTTCGCCAAAATTTTTTATTGAGGATCAAGTCCTTGATAAGCTTTAATAGGACCATATCATACTTGATTACTTTCCCTCAATTTTTTCTTGGTTTTCCTCTTCTTCTTTTTATAGTCCCTAAATATAACCTTTTCATATTTTCTCACTGAGGTGTTATAATATCTCCTCCTAATAATTCCTAACCAACTAAATGTATCTCTTTTAATTTATTATCAATGTTAGTCACCTTTAATTTGTCTCTTACCATTACATTCTTGACTTTATCTTTTCTTGTAAGGTTATCCATCTAACGGAGTACTATCATCTTCGTCACCATTAACTTATTAATATGCATATGTTTAATGGCCAATTAATGTTCTTTTCTATAGAGCATGGTGGACCTAATTGCTAAATAATATGATTTACTTTTTAGCTTAACTAGTATCTTCTTATCACATAAAATTCCTTATGTATCCCTCCATTTAAGTCACCCTAAGTTGATACTATGAACTATGCATTTTTCTACCTCGTCATTGCTTTGGATAATTGATCCAATGTACTTTAAAACAATCTTTTTATGATATAACTTTAAAATCAATCTTTATCTCCATATCAGGTGCAACCTTTTCATCCGAAAAGTTATGCTTTGAGTGCTCAGTTTTAATTTTGTTCATGAATTTAAAGTCTTTTAACTCTAGTATATTCTTCCAAAATTCTAGTTTGATGTTAACATATTCTTTTATCTCATCTACTAAATAATATCATCAACAAACAACATATAACAAAAAAAAAACCCCTTAAATATTTTTGGTATGTTTATCTATAACCACTTTTACCATTCATACGAGGACTTATTCTGATATTAATATGACTTGTTCATGGCAAAAGAACAAGTTGGTTACTGCAAACGTGCTAATAGTTTATGACGACTTTTATCGATTACTTTCTTCATTCGCAAGTTCAATAGATTAAACGAATATTTATAAAACCGAAAAATTGAATCCAGTATAGAGAAAAAGACAATTAATTGAAGTCGTGTTCAGGTCACAGGTTCCTTCAATGCTTTCTTTTCCGGTAATAATGTGATGAATAATTAACTAGACCTATAATTATTGTGTATATATAATTATTGTGATGTAGTAGCAAAGTAGAAGAGACCAATCTCCTACTGAAGTTCAGGTTCTACTCAGTACAAATGTGTCATTTGGTTTGATCTTTTTGTTAGAACCATTGATAAATTCGTGTGAAATGGATGCATTTCTACTAATTTTATTAGTAATTATGGTTCTATTTTAATTTATTATACTAAAGAAAAAAGTTGTGAGACTCAAAGAAAAATGTTAAAGATGTATTACTCTACTAATTATGGAACTAGATGGAGCCTTTAAAATACAGTCAAAATATGATAGCTTTTGAAGAAACAGCGACAGTATAAGAACTCATATAAAAGGAACCCTACAAAGTATTAAACAGACACAAGCAAATAAAAATAAAGAGCTGCTCCTAGTCCTATGTAACTTTAAGACAAAATCTTGTTGATAATTGGGCGCGATTTGCACAGAGCCTCCAGTGGCTTGATCTTATGCATCGTAATTCCTTTACCTTCAGTCATGTCAATTTCGGTGTCATCCACCCTCCTCCAATCAAAACATTGAACCAATGTGGCCAACGTTAAACCAACCACTCTCTGCGCTAAACCTGACCCAGGACAGGATCTTCTACCCAACCCAAATGGCATTAGCTTATGACTCTCTCCATCCCCACCGTCAAATCTCTCAGGAACAAAATCCGTTGGCTTATCCCAAAGTGTAGGATCTCTATGTATGGTCCATGCATTCACCAATAAAATGGTTCCTTGCGGAACGTTATAGTTTCCTACTGTGCAATCATCAGAAGCCATGTGCGGAACTAACAGAGGAGCTGCTGGGAACAAGCGAAGAGTCTCAAAAATGATATTCTTGAGATAGGGTAACTTGAAGGTAGTCGGTTCATCTACCAAACATTCATCCCCAACTTCAGTGTCTAGCTCCTCTCTAGCTTTCCTAAGTGTGGTGGGGTTGTTGAGTAGATTAGTCATTGCCCACTCCATTGTGATAGCTGATGTATCAGTTCCGGCCAATAGAAGAACCTGTGGGTCAGGAATCCGATAACAAGGGTCATGTTATTATTAGTTAAAGATCAGAATGGCACACCAGATCATCGTGAACAATGCGACAAATACACCATGAATCATATCGTTCTAACATGTGGCACATGATATGTGCCACATGGTTTGGTGGTGGAGACAGTTCATCATCTTCCATCTTTATTAATCTTTACGTAACATGTATAAACTAATGGAACATAAGATGCAAAAGTACATTCTCTAATGGCAGAAATGTTCTAATCCACCTCAGATAGCGGTTGGCTAGGCAGTGATTCTTGTAAATTGCCAATTTATTAAAAACAAGACTCAAATCCGCATAAAGTTGCTAATCAACTAACGCTCACTTTCTTTCTTCCTGACGATCTTGTAAATTGCCAATTTATTAAAAACAAGACTCTAATGCACATAAAGTTGGTAATGAACTAACGCTCACTTTCTTTCTTCCTGACGATCCATCTCTAAAAGGCAAAAGCATCGAATCCCAGAACATAAAACACAAAGAACATGTAAAGAGAATAGTTCACTAACCAGTATGAAACCTTTGATGATCTCATCAGTATAATACTCAGGATGTGACTCTTGCAAAGAAAGGAGATGTCCAATTATGGTATTCTTGTTCTTCAAGTCCCCCTTTGTCGTCCTATGTTCAGCAATCAACCCTTGCAAGAACTTATCAGTCTCGTTAGCGAGTCTAGTGACACTCTTCTTAAAATTACCACCATCAATCCAGTTAAGTATAGGCAAGAAATCTCCTGGATTCGACGTCCCACCAAAGCTCACAAGCTCTCTCATTATCCCCCTGAATCGCTTTGCCTCAGTCTCATCACTTACGTTGTCGCCATAATACCTCTTCCCCGCAACCATTCTCATCATGATATTGAACGTCAGCTCTTGAAACATTGACTTCAGCTCCACCAAGGCAAAATCTTGACGTGAGTCACGGGATAGTCTAGCGACGAGCCGCTTGACTTCGTCTTGTCGAATGTTTGAAAGCACATTGAGACGATGAGCGGAGAAGATTTCAATTGCTCCGACGCGGCGAAGGTTGCGCCAGTGGTCGCCGTACGGAGCTTGCGTCAACGTGGTGTAGTTGTAGCCTAAGAGCTTGCCCACAAACAACTTTGGGCGGTTGGCGAGGACTATATCGTTCTTTGTGAAGCATTCTTCGGCAGCCGCCGACGAGGAGACCACGACAACAAGTTGGGACCCGAATCGGAGGGAGTAGATGGGCCCATATATTTTGGCCAGTTTGTGAAGAGTACGATGCATGGGTGGTTTCAGGAGGTGAAGGTGGCCGATGATAGGCAGGGTTCTTGGGCTTGGAGGAAGATTTGTCCGCCGAATTTTCGACTGATAAAACTTTAAAGCGACGAACAAGAAAATGAGAGCGAGAAAAAGGTACATGAACAGGACTGAGACCTCCATTGTTGCTTCTTGCTGATTGTTCTGAGGGGTGAGTCTTATTCTATATATAGATATATATACATGAAATTGTGATCATCTAAAATTTTACAATTGTTTAAAGTCAACTTAAAGTAATTGCAGAACACTGCGCTGGTGGGGACCAAGAGGAGAAAACAATTGACTAATGAAATTGTTGATAGGGCTCCTATCCTAGTCCTAGTTCTTTTCTCTTCGTCGGATTGAGTACACGACGATGAAAACATCAAAGTTCAACAAAAATTATACGATGATTTACCACACTGTGCTTTTTAAGATGCAAAAACAACTTTACATATGAAATTATGGCCTGGAATGGTTATTAATAGATCAATTCATTTTCTTAGCGATGATGATATCGACACATAACTTATTTTTCCTATCAATAAGTGCCTCAAAAGTCATTGTCGAAAAAGACTAATAATGTATTAATGGAAATGATTGAAACAAGTTAAAAATTTGTTAAGAACTATACACCAGTCTGTATTTTATGGAAAAGAAACAACAATTTCTGAGAATTATAAGATGCTCCTTTTCATAGTCTGATATTATATTTGTGATGGAGGTGACACCACCGAATGTCCATGCGAAAATGAGATGAGGATGTGAATTAAATACTACGACCTGCTGCATGATTTTCGGTGTCAAATTACGTCAGTGAGGACGCAAGGTGTTTGTGTGTTTCTGTTCTAGATAAGAATAGGAGGGCCTTAGGAAAGTACAATCCAAGTTCGTCTTCAACTTGCCCTGTGCTTTTGCTGACATCTTGTCATACGTAAGATGAACACATGTGCTGTTTCTTGATAACTAGTGTACTCAGAAAAGATGAAGCTTTTCAAATCTCCGTGTCTTTAGGCCTTTGTCTTTTGTTATGTGAAGATCCCAATTCTTATCTTTATGCAATAACTTTATTTTTAATAATAATAAAAGTCCACACACGTTCAAATGATGCGCCAATTCGAGATAAGACCTTATGGATATTGCATCGAAATTAATAGTCGGTCGAAATTAGTACTTGGTCCTAGATTTGTTTTCTTTATAGTATCTAGTTCAGTCGGATTCTGCTGAGGTTAAACGTCGTTGTTCTGATCCATGATCTGTGCGACTCTGGCAATGGAATACCTGTAAAATAATAAAGGCGGGCCGGGAGTTTACTCCTGGGAGGCTCCTCCGACGCTCAAGTCAGTATTTTTGAGAGGTTTTGGTAGCTGAGAATACGGCAAAACAACTAGGGTTGTGATCTCATACCTGAATCATGGTAGAATAATACCTTATATATGTCGTGGATGCTAGGTTTACGTAGATCTTCGTGTTTGCATGGGAGTCTAACATATGATGGGTTAAACGGGCCGTAGATGTTGGACCCCGTTATCGGAGCCCAACATCAGACTCGGAAACCTGAAACTTGAGCAGAGAGGAAAGACTTGAAAGTTGAAACTTTTAAGGAAA
>JANZLH020000376.1:3343050-3354818 GCA_026770325.2 Erythroxylum fimbriatum
AGTGAATGCAATGAAATCTATCAGTCTGACCCAATATTACCATAATACCCTTTGCTACCAGTAACGGGATGTTACATCTACCACTTGACTTATAAGTTCCTTGACCACTAGGATACCTACCTCATTCTGCCTCCGCGGACCCCCTGAATACCATAGTTTGAATCCCCCTATCTCCTTTGCTTTAACTCCCGACCACTTGGTCTCCTGAATGCAAGCTATTTGTATCTTATACTTGTCTAAAATCTTTACTAATTCTAAAAACTTCGACGTAAAGGTCCTAATGTTTCAATAGCCTATTCTTAGTTTGTCATCACCTTTTTCATTATTACATGCGGAACTCACCGAAAAGCTTGCTCGTGTCCCATCTGCGAGATTCAAAGCCATCCCTCCTAACTCACGACCCCCACTCTTTCCCATAAGTTCTTCCCAAAAAGCCCTTAGGATTCCCAAAGTACACACAATCTTGAGAACAGAAAAGGAGAAGAGACAATTGGCTCGAAAAGAGACCACGAAGGAGAGAAAGTAGCACAACTACAAATCTATAAGAGGTAAACACTAAGAGCAAAGGCACTCTAAATCGAACGTACTAAAGAGAAGCAAAAGGACTACAAAAAGACAAAACTAAGAAAAAGGAAAGATAATGATGATGATGATGATAATAATAATAACAATAATAATAATAATAATAATAATAATAATAATAAGAACAAAAAAAAAACAACAACAACAATAATAAATATTAAATAATACTACTATAGAAAGGTGATAAAAAAACCCAACTAGTTTATCTGTAGAAATCCAGTATCTTAAATGCCATAATCAAATAAGCATAAGAACCAACCACGAGAAATTAAATTGCCAAACAAAGAAAGAAGCCAAAGTGAACAAATAATGCCAAGCATGAAAACAATAGCATAAGGGTGACAGTCATGATTTGAAAGGAGCAAACACTAATAATAATTGGGGAAGCATGCAAAGAAAGAATCATGGCTCAAAAGAGGGCAGCATTGTAGTTTTACCACGCTTGACAGAGCCTAAGCGTCCAGAGAGATTTTTACTTTGGAGGCACGCAAGTGACAGAGAACGATGAGCCTGGATAGGAGTGCGACACAATTGTGAAGTATTTGGTAGTGTCACAATTACTTTACCATTAGTGACTACGTAATAATTTATCACAAATAATGAAAGTAATAGTGACTTACAAAATTTTGGTACAATAACTATCATATTTGTAATGAAATATTTAAATGTGACAAAAAAGTTGTCACTAAATATCTTAATTCTTGTAGTGTAATCAAGTGGGGGGACGACGTATCCTACTAGTCTATCACGAACTATGTGTCTCTTGAACTCTCAACTGTACATCATATGTATCAATTTGAGGTTCTTATTCCATCTGGATGTGAATTTGTGGCTCTTAAACTTTTCTAAGTTCTACTTCACTCCCATTACTTTCTTTGAGAATCAATTATATTTATAAGAATGTAGCATGACTTGAGACAGCAGCTTTTGCTTAAGCGGATGGTAAGATTAATATATGAAGCTTATCAGATATTGCATGCTTCACATAAGTATCACATCCCCAAATCTTTAAGTGTGACAACCTTAGTCTTCTACCAGTCTATATCTCTTATGGTGTCTTGTCAACCGATTTGGATGGAACTCAATTAAGAAGGTGAGCAATAGTTTTAATGGCATATCCACAAAAGGAGATAGGAACGATTGTATGACTCATAGAACATACCATATTTAATAGAGTATAATTTTTTCTCTCAGATACTTCATTATATTGTGGAGTTCCCGGAGGAGTCCATTATGACATAATCTCATTCTCTTTTAACTAACCAAGAAACTCGTGGTCTAATTATTCACTACCTTGATATGATTTATGTGTCTTAATAATTTTACCAATTTGTTTCTTAATCTCAAGTCTAAATTCTTTGAACTTTTCAAATGATTCATAATTTTGTTTCATTAGGTACACATAACCATATCTAAAATGATCATCTGTGAACATAATGAAATATAAAAGTCCACCTCTAGCACAAGTAAACATAGGGCCACATACATCTGAATGTATAAGCTTTAGTAACTCATTGGCATGCACTCCCTTTCCATTAAAGGGTAGTTTGATCATCTTTCCTAATAGACAAGATTCATAAGTTTTATAGGATTTATAATCAAAAGGATCCAAATATCCTTGTTTATGTAACTTTGTAATTCTAGTTTTGTTGATAAGACCTAACCTAAAATGCAATAAATAAGATGAATTTTGGTCACTTAACTTTCTTTTCTTGCTATTTATGTTAAGAATTGGCCTTATCAAGATCTAACTTATACAAATCATTTTTAAGGAATCCAAATCCATAATAAACATCATCTTTATTGTTAAAAAAACTACTCTTCTTAATAATAAAGATAAATCCATTCAAATCTAAATAAGAAATAGAAATGATGTTTCTAGTAACAACTAGAACACAATAATAAATATTTAGTTATAGTACAAGGCTAGAAGGTAAAGCAATACTACAAGTTCCTACAACTAATGTAGCAACTCTTACTCCATTACCCACTTGTAGGTCCACTTCGCCTTTCCTCAACAATATACTCCGTTATAACATATGCATGTTTTTTTTTGTAATAACATATGCATGTTATTACATATATGAGAACCACATCCAGTATCTAATAGCTAAGAATACTGAACATAAGTAGAAAGATTGATCTCAATCGTAAACATACTTGAAGAAACAATTTCCTTAAGGCTTTTATCTTTCAAGGTAGCAAGATAAGTTGGACAGTTCCACTTCCAGTGTCCATTGACTCCTTAATAAAAACAATTGCTCTTGTCATTGCTCTTCTTCTTGACACCACCTTTTGGCTTTACTACTCTAGTATAAGCCTTATATTTCTTATTATTATTCTTCTCATTTTTCTTGATCTTAGGAAAATTCTCACAAATTTCAAAAGTTTTAATATTAAAACACAATTCAAAAACAAAATCTTTTTATTACATAATTATAGTTTAAATTTAAATATATTTTCTACCTACAAATTCTTATGTTAGAATTAAATGATTTTTAAATTTTATAATTTTTTTAATATTTCAAAAATGAATTTGGAGTGGCATTGTTAAATTTCACATAAAGAAATTTATAACATTTAAGCTCATGATTAGCAATTAATTTTAATTTGAACTAATAATTCAAAATTTGAAGAACTTGAACTTAAAACTGCTATAATTTACGATAAAATATCAAGTCCTAAGTAGATTATATGGGAAAATTTTGGATTATAAATAGGAATATCTTAATGGATGATTTTACTATATTGAAATTAAATAATTTTAATTGAAACATCTTGGATTTATAATGGAACTAGGGATAAATTTGAGAATGAGGATCAAATCACAATTCTTTCATGTTCCTTACCTAATTTATATGAGAATTTTGTTGATACTTTATTGTATGCTAGGAAGAGTATTTTTGTCACTGATGTAAACGATGCTATGTAGTCTAGGGAATTCAAGAAAAAAGTCACTAATCATATGAATATGTTAGACTTGGGTCCCTAATTGTTAGTAAAGGAAATAATTAAGAAAAACCTTAAAAAACATAAGTCACAATCTAAATCAAAGACTAAAGTTGTTTAATGCTTTGAATATAAAGTTAAAGAGCATTTCAAGAGGTGATGTCCACGACGAAATAATGAAAATGAAAAAAATGAAACAGATGAAAAAGCAAATGATGATGTAGTTTTGAAGAGTTCTAGTGAAAAGGAAGAACGAGGCAGTGATATTTTAATCGTGATCAATTCTAATTCTATAAATCGAAAGGTGATAGACATTAAGACAACTTATCATATGACTTTTGATAAAGATTGGTTCTATTCTTTTAAAGATTAGAATGGTATTATCATATAGGCAATGAAGGAGAGCATGCAGCTAAAAGTTGTTCTTTAGTGCAAATCAAGATAGATAATAGAATTAATAAAACATTGGAATCCTCATATGCTCCTGAGTTTTGGAAGAATCTGGTTTTTATGGGTACTTTTGATAGTAAAGGGTATAAGTATTTTAGTAATGAAGGACCGTTTAAGATAGTAAAGATATGTTGACTATGATGAAAGAAAAATTACCACATGACATCTATATCTTAATAGAAAATAGTAATGACATCATTGTCATTGTCTCTTAATCTTCAAGAAAGAAAGATACATACTAGGATATAGCATATATGAGTTAGTCATCTTATTGAGTTAAAGATGATAGAACTTTATAAAAGGATCTTATTGAAGAATAGCAAAAATAGAAAGATAGAATTTTGTAAGTTTTATACACTTGGAAAAAGTCTATGGCAACCTTTAAAGATATAGTGTTTGGAAAGCAACATATATTAAGAAAAACAGATCAAAAGGTCGTGTTATGGTTAATAGTAAGCAGTACTAGAATAGCCTTGAACATATACTAAGAAGGGTGACAATTCTAGTTTATGAGATAGAACAATGTCAGGAGATAGAATGAGAAGGACCATCAAACAACCAAAGAGATGATTAGATTCGATCACGTATGATCTCACCATAGGTGATGGGGATGAATTTTCTTTTAGTAGATTAGGAAAAGTTAAGAGAAAGATAGAAAGGCTATTGTGAAGGATGCAAGATTTCACAAGATCAGAACATTGTTGCTTCTGGTCATATCTTGTTGAAAAATGTTCACATTTCGAAAAATATAATTGATACATTGATAAAGTTGTTGCCTGTAAAAAGGTTTAAGCATAACTTAAACTTGGTCAATATTCACTCAACTTAAAGTCTTAGGGGACTTGTGTGACAAAGATTTTTTTATTAGACATTGGAGAATTCAAATCAAGGTGAGAAATTACGAGATATACTTTTAATTTGGCAAATAATGAAACTACGTCAAATCTAAACTGCATCAGATATTGTCATAAGATTATTGTCAATCTTGTACTGGATAGACAAACTTAAGAAGTAGCAACAAACTAGTGTTGGAGTGGAAAGGGTACCTATTACAGTGTTAATTTTGAGGTTAATAAAACTCAACAAATCTATCCCGTAATGCAACCAAATTCGTCCATTTGGTTCAGTAAAATTCTCCTCATAAAAAGAAACAAAAGACAACGTGAAAGTAAGCTATCAAATGGTGTAGAAATATGTGACACACTTGGACTGCTCAAGCATATGGAACCAATAATGTTGTAATAAACAAGTGATTTTATTACTGCACAATTGGAGTACAACTCCCATACAATTTGAAAGATTTACAACCCCTTTATAGCCTTCAGAAGTTAACAAAGTAAAAGATAAAGACAGTGGCTGTTACAAGTGGTTTAGACAGTTTTATATAAACTGTCCAAATAATTAATGAAATCAATTGTCATTAACATTCCTCCAACCATGCAAAACTCCATTCAAGTCATGCAACCACGTCCATTACTTCATGCACTGTTAGAGAATCATCCAAATGCAACGTTCAACTTTGATTAGCCACGCAAAACAACCCACCAACGTACCAAAACACCATGCAACCATCAACTTCCAAGTGCAAAGTTGTAGTGTTCCAGCAAATTAATTTCAGCCATATGAAACTCAACATGCAACGTTGTTGCTCCATACAACGTGATAATATTAATATGTTTCCATATGCACTCCATGCATTTATGTTAGAGCACTATTCAACATGAACACCAACAAATGTTCATGTAGTCAGTCAACGCTCATTCATTTTTCCAGCACTCATAAATATTTTCAGCTTCAGTTTTGTGATTACATATTACCCAAGGAATCTTACAACTTGTCAACATATGCCACCATCATGTTGCCAAAGTTGTGTAATATTGGTATGTACCGAACACCGAAAAGGTCTCACAGTACCGATGTCAAACTTGTCATTAGTTGCACTCGTAAACAATTTAACAGCAAATTGATGTTGGTATAGAAAGTGGATCAACTCATATGGTTTCATAAAAACATGCAAAATTAGAAGTTCCATCATTAGACTTTTGTGAATATAAAATTTCTTATACTTCTGTAAAAATAAAGTTTCATTGTAATTAAATTTTGTAGAGGTAATCAAGGATTTTTTAAGCTAAATATTTAAAGACCTTGGTGAGAATTTATGGAAAGAATCTTTTGACAGAAGTCTGAAAGAGAAGATAGACATGCACCATTCTCAATCAAAACAATCTTTTATTCTTACAAATATATGACCACAAAGCATGAGTCTAGCTACTTATACTCTTAGCAATGATTAGAAACGTCAAAGATGAGAAATCGTGGCAATTTCTAAAATGTTTGATTCTGCTTAATGATGAATCTGAAAGTTTTCACATTTGATAATACAATCTGGGTATGTCAAGTACATTATTCCGGCATCAAATCCTAATAATGACATAAGTACATTGTTATCCTTTGTTCTTCATAGAACTTCTAGTCAGTTAATTTCTCTTGCTTTTGCACTTCATCAAAGGTTAACATACCTCTGACTTGTTCATTGTGTTTAGGTTAGTAATTTAGCCTTGTTGAAAATGATGGAATAGAATTAGATACAAAATAGTTTTTTGCTGCAAACTAGTGATGTTCTTTTCTAGTTATGTTGCTTATTTTGTTCTTACAAACTTGTTTCGCTCGTGGGTGACCCA
Source organism: Erythroxylum fimbriatum (assembly GCA_026770325.2). Classification (NCBI taxonomy): domain Eukaryota; kingdom Viridiplantae; phylum Streptophyta; class Magnoliopsida; order Malpighiales; family Erythroxylaceae; genus Erythroxylum; species Erythroxylum fimbriatum. The sequence goes on from JANZLH020000376.1 coordinate 3,349,713, forward strand.
GCAGAATCTAAGGTCTGCTTCACTCCTACTATGTTCTTGTTTCATAGCACGTATTATAATTGTTTGATTCTTTTATTTAATGTCAAAAAAAAAATATTTGTTTGGCTTCTTTTGTTAGAAAGGCCTAACTCACCCTCAAAAGTTAGCTCAAAAGAGGAGGTTTGCACACTATTATAAATTTTTGAAAGCTTTCATAGTTGTCCAATGTGAGATTCCTGACATACCCCCCTCAGTCCAGAGCAGGACTGGACATCTGATGGACATATTGGGCAAAGGGACATAACCGGGCACCGCCCTAAACCATCGAGACAAACTGACTCTGATACCATATTAGAAAGTGCCTAACTCACCCCCAAAAGCTAGCTCAAGAGGAGGAGGTTTGCACACTATTATAAATTCTTAAATGCCTTCATAGTTATCCGATGTGGGATTCCTGATACATGTTAGAGTGTCCCATACTGCCTAGACATGAAAATGTTAAAGGGTTTATAAGTGGTAAAGATCAACTATCCAAACAACTAATTCTAGTTCTTTGAACAATAGTTGACCTAAGCCCAATTCTTGTTAGTGGACTCTACACTCTGCCCATATTTAAAAATTTAACATGGTATCAGAGCAGGTTTGGTCCAGATTATTAATTTCCCGGTTGTCCATCTGAATGTTCAGTCCCAATGGCCTGGCTCGGTTACCACTGCATATATTTCAAGTGACAACTGGATGTCCAGCCCCAGTTGCACTTGAGGGGGAGTGTTAAACTGTCCACTCAAATGGTTGGTTAAAAACTTTAAATTATTCAAATTCTTTAACAATTGAAAGTTCCTAAGATCCAAACTAAATGCCACATCAAAAGAATCCCCTCCAATAATCTATTAAGAAACTGCATTTCATACTTTTATCTTGCTTAAATATGTTTATATATTAGAATAGAGGAAGTAAGGATATAATACTTTCCTTAAATCAAATTTAATGTTAATATAATTCCTCATGTCTAAAAGCTATTAGACCTCATCTTCCTTATACTCCTTGGTATAACATTGTTTGGAAAGGATCATCGATGTCTAAAGTCTCCTTCACCACATGGTTAGTTGCCAAAGGTAGATTGAAAACAAAAGACAGACTCAAGATTTCAATTGATCGAGTTTGTTGCCTGAGTAATTTGGTTCCTAGGATTGCCTCTCTCATTTTTTCTTTCAACATGGCTATTCTTCCTCCATTTGGGCTAGAATGCTTCATTACTTAAACTTAGATTATCCCTACAATATTTGGAATGAAATCTTAGTTTGCCTTGATAGTCAACATAGAAAAATGGAAAAGATTAGATATGCTTAAGCCTTTATCTCAATTGCGTTGTACACTTCATCTAGAATGAAAGGAACTCAAGGATTTTCATGAATTCTAAACCCGATAAATATATTCTTGCTTATAAAGTGAGTTATTTGATGAAAGAAATTATAGGGGCTCATAACCTCACATAAAAATTGAGCTCCTCTCTAAAAAAAAGATGAAACTTAGATCGAATAGTAGTTATCTTTAAGTAGTCTCATAACTTAATATGTAATGTTATTTTTGTTGTACCATTAGGACCTTTTGTCTCTTTAAGAGCTATGCATTGTACTTTTCTGTCAGCCCTTTAGGGCTTGTGAATGAAACTATTTTTATTTTAAAAAATTTAATTTTAATAGTTGTTAGATTTTAAAACTTATTATTAATAAATAATATAGACATTCAAGTGGGTTTATTATTTGTCAAAATTAAAACTTCTTATTAATAAATAATATAGACATCCTAACTGATTTAATTATGAACAAAAAAAAGATACATATTACAGATGGAATGGTTCGTTAATTTACATCTCTAACATCATACGTCGATATGTTATTAGTTACCTTGAGCCAATAAGACTCCGTCACTTGATCCTGCTCAAAGTCCCGATAGTATAGTAGTGGAAGAAAAGAAGCAACGTATTAATATATTACTTAATATTTACCTATAATTTTTTGGAACCTTCCAGCTCCAATAGATTTTGGAGGACGAAGAATCTATATATAAATAAGTACGGATAGTTATCTCGCACGTAATGGACACAGCTATCCTAGTCTACATGTTCTAAGATTTAAGCTCTATCAAAACAAAATTTCAGATGTAGGTGCGGTTTTGCAGGACCATATGTAAATCCCATTCATTAGCCCAAACTTACCCAACAGCCCAACCCAGACCATAACTTTTAAAACATAAAAGCGGCCATCAGCTGCAAATTTAGAGAAAACCCAACGATGAACAGCTTCTTCTTCTTCATTTTCTGTCAACTTTGATGGTTGATACATGTCTTAATGTGCCATTTTTATCCGACATGTAACTTGTATGAAGAGGTAAAAATGAAGAAAATGGGACTGAAAAATGATAAAAGAAGAGGAGATGGGATAAGTGAAAAGGGAGAAGATGACGACATTGTTTTAAAATTTTAAGTTACATGTAGCGGCAAAATAAGGAATGCAAAAAAATGAAGGGTAAATATGAATTTAGTTGTAAGAAGGGCATTTTTTGTATTAATTAAAATGAATGAGGGTAAAATAAGACTTTTAATTATTTAAGGTTATTTTAGTAATTATGGGGGTTAGGTTAATAAGGATATTATTTTTATAATTAAGAATAAATTAGAAGAGATAATAATGTTGGATTATTAAGTGTAATTGGGTTAGAAATTTTTCGTAAATTAGTCTAATAAAATTTTGTAAATTTTAGATCTGAAAGTCCGATTAAGGAGTAATTTAGACTATCAATTAGTTAAGTCCAAAACCGAGGTAAGGAAAATCTTGGACTTTACTCTTAAAATTAAATATTATTTTGTTATTAATAAATTATATTTTGAATTAGTCATTAATTTAATTAATGATTAATAATTACATACATAAATTTACTTTAACTATCAAATAATTAATGTAGTATAAGGTGCTTCATTGTTATATTTTGTTACGTTTTTTTAGGTGTATTACTTGTTAAGTTGACAGTAAATATGTTATTAAATAAAGATTGGTAAATAATAAGTTGTGAATAATTGGTAAAAATCGAGAATCAGTGACTTGCTTACTATATTCAATAGTCTTAGATTGATAGGTTGTTTAGAAGTGAGTGAGTGGTAACTAAATATCTGTCTGTAGGGCAGATATCGGGGCGTCCTGAGTCCCAGGATGTCCTGTGCCGATGACTAGGTACCGGAGTAGTTTCAAGATATCCTGAGTCTCAGGAATATCCAATGTCGATGGCTAGGTACTATAGTAGTACCGAGATACCAAGAGAGAATGAGAAATTTAGGTACTCCGTGTTGATATTTATATATTTAATTACGTTTCCACTTATGAGGGCTTATGATGAGATGATCCGACAGACCATTGAATGTACACCTACTAGGTTAAGTTGGACCTAGGCAATTCAGTTAAATATTGGAACAAATCGTAAATAGTAATTAAAATTAATATTTGCGTAATCTTCATTTGGTGAAATTTTTGAGATTTTTTTAACTGTTTAGATTAGACTAAGGACAACGTATTATATGTATGATTTAATCGGTTGACTAAGTGTTATAATTAATCGTTGAGTTACTTGGTTTTAAGAGTAAGGTCGGTTATCTGACATCTCACCCCTTGTCATTATTTTTTCTAGTGATTTAGTGATTGCCGATAACCCTGGTGTATGTGATTGACAGAATGAAAAATAAGTGGGGCAAATAGTTTAATTGTGTAAAGTTTTTGACTATATATATTTTTGAATGTGACAACTATGGTAATTGAAAGTAATAAAAAATTTGATGATTGATGATATGTTTTGAAAAATATTTGGTTAATTATTGTTCATGAATTTTTTGGGAGCGTCACACAGTAACCTTTATATTGCATCTAACCTATATCATCAAATATTTTAGGCCAGCCATTATCACAGTTTCGTCACTTTTGGTAAATAAAAACCGTGCAACTTAATTACCTTATGCAATGCTCCAAACCCGAAAGATTCCATACTTTTTGTTAGTGTTTTGTCATTTGTCCTAGGTCTAGAATTTCGTGCTCCTTAACAAATTTTCAGGGATTTGACGAGTTCCTTATATTTGGAACTCATCTTTGTTCCTGTTATAAAAGATAGAAACAATATGGTGTGCCACTAATTGTAGATGGTCACATGTGTATTGGGATGGTTTAGTTTTACCTACACATATGGGGTAGATGGTCACATGTGTATTAGGTGTGTGAAATGTACTATAAATAGAAGGTTTGATGTAAAAGAGAAATGGTATGAATGAATGAATGAATGAATTCATAAGAATACTTTTTCTCTCCCAAACCAGGTACTATCTATTTACTCTTGCATTAAGCTCTTCATTTCCAGTTCGATTTTGTGTAAAGCGGGTTATAATATTTAATTCGTATTGAGTCATACTTAAAAGTGGCACTAATGTATTTTCTTAAAATATATTCTTGAAATTCTGTCTGTGTTATTATTTTATAATTATTATAATTATTGTTATTAAATCAAAAGAATTTTTATTTTTATAATAATAATAATAATAATAATAATAATGACCAAAGTTAATTTAAAAAATAATAATGACCAAAGTTTTTTAAAACGATTATGTATAGCCTATCTACACTACAAAAAAATTATGAATTAGCGAGGGAAAATTACCAACGGCAAAGAAACCGTTGCAAATTATCTAGAAAATTGTCGGAAAAATTTTCGCTTAGCGACGGTAGCAATATCCATTGCTAAATACGGAGGGAAATAATTTAGCAACAATATGAAATAACCGTCTGTAAATAAGACGGGAATTGTTGGTGGAATAATAATTTTTCAATTTGCCGATTGAAAATATCCATTGATAAATTCTCAAGTTATATGTTGTCGTCTGATTCTAAACCAAACGACGTCGTTTTGTTACCCTTAAAACGACTACCCCGAATCCCCTTCCCCCCTTACCTGCCGTTTCCTCCTTCTTCCTGTAGGAAAATCCCGGGAGGTACATCATATGTACCAGGTGCGAAAAACAAAAATTTTTGTTACCGGGACCTTCCCGAAAGCCAGGATCCATGTGTCTGTATGTAAACTCAAACCTGAATA
>JANZLH020000376.1:3381608-3396546 GCA_026770325.2 Erythroxylum fimbriatum
GTAATCTCGTACCTGTATCATGGCCAAATAGTACCTTATATATGGAATAACTGCTAGGTTTAGGTCTTTACGTAGGTCTTTATGTTTGCATGGGAGACTAACACCTACGAATGAGCTGTGGACATGTAGACCTAGGTCTGGGCCTAGCATAGCCGACCTAACCAAGTTCGTAATGTAAGAAGTTTTTAAAATAAACTTGGTCCTCCCTCAAGGCAAAACTAGTATACTAAAAACTAAAAAATATTCAATTATTATATGGTTTGATTCATTGATGAAAATTTTAATATATGAGCCTAGAACTAACTCAAATTTACTCGATCAATCCGTACAAGTTGACCCGCTCATTCACTCGGCCTTTGGAGAGTCGCTTGAAACCCTTATTAGTGGATAGGACGAGGTTCAGGCCCATCTAAAGTCTCTCAAAAGCCGCAAACCAACCCATTTAGTTCGGGCCGAATTATAAAGTAATTCGGGTCATTGGACTCGGACTCGGACTCGGAGTTCTCAAATAGAGAAATAATTCATATGAATTAACAGAGTTTATGTGGAGCTTACTGGGTCTAGTCTCGTTCTTTCTATGTTCTATTGTTATGAATTGGATTCGCCTGCTTACTTCATTCCAAATATCTTGTCGGTGTCAAGAATACGGTCGCCGGTGAACGGAGTAGCTAAACTAAGGTATGCGAATGGAGGAAGAAGAGAGTGAGAGAGTTACAGAAGTGATCTACGAGACACGCTATCACGCCTCTTCAAGGCTTTGCTCTTCCGATTACCCTCGTCTTCCTTCTAATAAGGTTTGCTTTGACATTTCTTCTCTCTTTTTCTTCCTTATTGGTTCCTATCTTGTTTTAAAATTGTTCTATCTCCATTGGTCCTTATTGGCATTGAATTTTTCAATTTCTTGTCATTAGAAGTCCCCAATCTTTTCGATTTTTATCGCAACAGCATGATCGATCTTTTTGATTGTTTATCTCAGGTGATAGATAGCTGCAAAGGAGGTTTTCTATCCTTTTTCTTGGCTAGAGGTAATTTCAATTTGGTCGAGTTTTTTTCTTTCTTTTTTTTTTTCTTTTGGTCAATTACTGGGGATATTATAGATTAACGGCTATGGATATATTTTGTAAAATTAGAATGAATAGATTGCAATTGTTACTTAATCTTTTACATGTTGTTTCTTATTTGTTATAACAGTTGGGCCATTTTCAATTGTTATACATATAGGCTTAACTGATGTCATGTTTGATTCATTTTTAAATTTGAAAATGTTAATGTTATTTAGAGCAAGAAGATGGACTTTATGCTAACTTGGTTTTGATAGTAGTAGGTATTCTTTTTATTGTTGGTGGCTTTTGGTTGCTAATAATCTTTTTTTTTTTAATATGTTGGTTTTCAGCTAACGCTTGAATGATAGTTGTTTACCTTATGGTTGATTATATCTTGATTGTGGGATTTTAATTAATCCCCACCTTTTCTTTCATCCTCTTGTTGCTGGTAAGGTGTCAGTCAACTTAAAGAGAAATGGAGGGGGAAGAACGACCAAACAAGAATCAAGAAACCCGCATCCTTGTTTATCTCTCCGAGAGGTGAGCGTGTGGCTGTTGCTACTGGGGATCAGATTACCATCTTAAGGAAGGAGGATGACTACCAAGAACCATTTGGAGTTTTAGCGAGTATGATTTACTTTGTTGAAGTCACAAATTATTTATATATGTCTTTGTTGATACTGTCTAATTTGGTACATGGGAGTTTTTTATGCGATTCTTTCATTTTTTATGTTCTCCTAAGGCTTTTCTGCATCCAATTACAATTGCAAATATTAATCTTGATCTTGAATTTGGTACTTTCTGCTCATTTTTTTGTGTTAGACCTATAGACATGCCAACTACTTGTATTTAGTCAATGGTACCCTGTCTTCCTTTTTTTTTATATATTCTTTGAATAATTTGCACCACTTATGTCAAGAGCATATAGCAGACAAGAGCCTGCTCATCAATGTACTGTTGCAAACTATTTCTCAACCATAGATAAATTTAAACGTCTAACTCTAAACTTATGCCAACGAGGGAATTTGATGCTCAACATCAAAATTAAATTAAGCATACATCCTAACAGTTGCATACCAAGATCCCATATCTCCTTGCCATAGATTGCCAAGTGGATCTACTTGCTTCCCTTGCCTTATACATCTGTCCTCAGTAGGTATTCTATTTAGAGTGATTAGAAAAAACACAAAGTTGTTCTTTGTAATTGCATTGAAACTGCATGTAATCTTTCACTAGGCACTCTTTGGCTCAGTTTCTCCGTATACTGTAGCTTGTCTTTTTAAAATCACCTCTAGATCTGCAGCCATCTAAGTCCAATCACAGCCTTGCAAAATTGCAGATGCTTTACTCTGGGGACTTATATCTGAGTCACTTACTGCTCTAAAAGAGATATTCTTGATTAGGACTATGAAAGGTGCCAATTATCCATCAGAAATGAATATCCTTCCGGTTCCAAACCTTCGTTTTAGAAGGACCCTAACACTATTCTTAACCTATCTCTCTTCCTGCAGTCCAAGTGTAAGTTTTTGGAATTTTAGGACTCCAGAAACTTCTTCCCTTCAGCAATCTTCTGCTTCATAATAAGCATCTTGATTTGAGTTATTTGTAGGTTTATATCTGGTCCACCAAATTACCATTTGAGAACAAGATATTTGGCAATGTCTGAAAGGGTTAAAATCTCTCATCACCATGACTTTCTTGCAACATATTGATGGTTGAGTTATACTACTTAATGATTCTCTGTTGTGAGTTTTTCTAGTTTGTCAGTTTAACATTGAATACACTTAATAATCCAGAGAGTTCAGTTTTTTACTTTTTGCTATTTACTTGTGTCCTACTGAAGCTTTTTTCTGACTCATATTCCATGAATCAGGTAGCAGCCTTGGTACATTTATTTCTGGAGTTTGGTCAGAATCTCATGATATTCTTGGTGTTCTAGATGACACCAATACACTTTACTTTGTCAAAGAAAATGGTGAAGAGATGACAAGGATTACAAACAGGCAACTAAAAGTGTCTCTACCAATAATAGGGCTAATCCTGCAGGATAATGTTGATGCAAAAACATCTTGCTTGTAAGTTTCCATCACAAATAATCCAAAGTTGTGCATGTGTTTATAAATGTTTGCCCGCTATGTCAAACTTGTCAGCTGATTACTCTATCGTGAAAATTTTCAGGTGTAGCTTCCTGTTGTTAACAAATGATGGATCTCTTCACCAAATAGAACTCAGTCAAGAATCAAATATTTCAATTCCCCCACTGAAAAGCTCAAGCGGTGGCTTAACCACAAAGAGACAGTTCCCTAACGATGTTGCTTGCTTTGAATATGATCCAGAGCATTCTCTGCTTCTTGTTGTTGGCAGTACTGTTACTATGCCATTGGCATCTAATGGGAATTCTGGTAAGTTTTAATTTGATTCCTATGCTATTCAGGCATAATATTGATCTGTTAAGGGTTTTCTTGCATTACTAGTTATTTTATTGGGCTCTGCTGATTTTGTTTCAAAACTGTGATGTTGGGTGACCTGATTCTTCCATCATTGAGCACAATTGGTCTTTGTCAAACCTGTTGGGAATGAATTTGCATAATTTACAAAACCTTGGGGAATTCTTGCCATCAGACTGTTTTTAAAACTTTTAGTTAAATATGTTTGCTGATTTGTTTATTTTCGTACAGGATACTGTCATCTGTCTCTTTGGCACAAACGTAAGACCTTAGAACTGAAATTACTGTTCACCCTTCAACTTGAAGGCATGTATTTTAAACCACAAGGATATGTAGGTTATCTAACACAGCCAAAGGTGCTAATGTCACCACAGGGCAAGTTTGTCGCTACTTTGGATATTAGGGGATGCTTATACATTTTTGAGCTCAATATAGAATGCCACACACTTTCTAACTTTTCTGGCCAAGTGAGTGTCAGAACATCAGAAACAAATAAGTTATCTACTGAGATTGATGAAGCTTTTGGTAACACAAAGGACTTTACTTGGTGGTCTGACGATATTTTGTCTATTGTGAAAAGAGATGGCACATTCACTATGATCAATATCCTTACTGGCATGAGTGTACAAGAGAATAATCCTGTATATTCAATGCCTGCTGTAGAAAGAGTACGACAATTGAAAGGACATGTGCTTCTTCTAGAGTGCAAAATGTGTCGAGAGATTCAAGTTTCATCTAAACATGAGAGGGAATCAAGTGACTCTTCTAAGTTAGAGGAGAATATTGGAGAAGAATGTGACCATGCTGATATTTCCGGATTGCAATGGAGCCTTATATCAATTTCACAGAGATCTATTCCAGAACTGTATAATATCTTAATTAACAAACATGACTATCAGGCAGCATTGGACTTTGCTAATCATCATGGCTTGGACAGAGATGAAGTTCTAAAATCGCAGTGGTTACAGTCTGGTTATGGAACAAGAGAGATAAATATGATTTTATCTAATATTAAGGATCAAGGTTTTGTAATTTCTGAATGTGTTGATAAAGTTGGACCAACAGAAGATGCAACCAAAGCATTACTTGCAAGTGGGCTGCATGCAACTGATCGGTTCTGCATTTCAGAGTCTTATGATTGTGAATATGGCCAAATGTGGAAATTCCGTATGGCTAGACTTCAGTTATTGCAATTCAAGGACAGGCTAGAAACATATCTGGGAATAAACATGGGCAGGTACTATGTCCTCTTGGTGATATGGATGTTCTATTTTGTTGTTCCCTGCTTTTGCCCCCTCCCACAAATTAGTTTTAGAACTCAACTTGGTTGAGATATATAGTTGCATGGACAGGCAGCATAGCGTTTACGTGAATTCTTTTGAAACTACTTTGGCAGAAAATGTTTTATGATAGCCACGAATCATCAATACTTTGTCTGAACAGTGTATGTGTTCACGTGATTGATGTGCTATTCATGCATGTGATTGTTATCCTGTAGTTGCAGTGATCATTGCTTTTGGTATCAGTTCTACCTTGGAATTTTAATCCACAAACATCTTAAGCTACATGCAATTGAGTTTGATGCATATATTCATTGATGGTTTCTTCCCTAGAAGTTTTATGCACCTTTTACAGGTGACAAAAATGCTGTGATTCCTTAAAGCTACAATAGGATTACAATGGTTGTTGTGGCAATTAAGAGTTTCTTTGACACTTCCATTAGTACGGAGATTTAGTATGTAATCTACTTATCTACCAAGATTTGCACATGGTTATTAATTGTTGTCTGCATTGTTTTTAGGAATTTGCTACACTTTCGGAAGTCTTACGTTGTTTAACATAGTTATTTTCTGTGGCTTTTCAACTGACTGAGAGCTTAATGATATGGTTTTGTGCAGGTTTTCTGCACAGGAGTATGGCAAATTTCGCTTTGTGTCTCTAACTGAGGCTGCTGTTACACTTGCTGAAAGTGGAAAAATTGGTGCTTTGAACCTTCTCTTCAAGCGTCATCCCTATTCATTGCGTCCTTTTATTTTGCAAATATTAGCTGCAATCCCTGAAACAATTCCTGTTCAGACGTATAGGCAACTTCTCCCTGGAAGTTCTCCTCCCTCAAGCATTCTTCTTAGAGAAGAAGATTGGGTTGAAAGCGAGGAGATGGTAAGTTACATTAACAATTTATCTGGCAATCATGAGATTGATCTCCAGATCAGAACTGAGCCCATTATTAAGCGTTCCATGGGTCCTCTTTGGCCATCAGTTGATGAACTGTATTTGTGGTATAATAATCGAGCTAAAGATATCGATCATTACACTGGACAGCTGGAGAACTGCCTTTGTCTTATTGACGTTGCTTGTCAAAAAGGCATTGAATTAGAAAATTATAAGAAGGATATTTTATATTTACACCACCTTATATATTCTGATGACAGCAGTGATGAGATAGGGTTCAATATTACTCTTGTTGCCTGGGAACGGTTATCTGATTATGAAAAATTCAGAATGATGCTTAAGGAAGTGAAAGAAGAAAATGTGGTAAAAAAGTTGCATGATTTGGCAATTCCTTTTATACAAAGTAGGTTTCATGAGTCAACCTCTATTACTCAAGATCCACCCTCACCTGGACAACTCTCATTAGATGAATGTGAATCATTTATGGTCCGATGGCTAAAGGAGGTTGCATTGGAGAATAAATTAGACATCTGCAAGAAGGTCATTGAGGAAGGATGCAAGGATTTGCAAGGTAATGGTTACTTCAGGGATGATTTTGAAGCTGTAGATTGTGGTTTGCAGTGCATATACTTGTTCACAGTTACAGATAGATGGGGTTCTATGAATGCCTTATTGTCAAAGCTTCGACAAATGCAGGGTAAGATTCATTTCGACATTCTTGTTCATACAATGCATATTGAAATTTTGTTGCATATCCCTTAGCAAGTTAATTTCTTCTATGCCCAATCCATCAGGGGGTTCTAGCCTCAGCTTGGGATTGGCTATTCACATCGGGTGGAAGGGAAGGAAGAGTAATAGTTGATGCAAATTGGAGGTTTAATGATATTAAGGATATAGAATTTTAATTTACAGATAATATTATATAGATAAGATTTCATCATATGTTTTTTATCAAGTTCATATCTCTGATTTTCATCTTTTTTGGGTGATAAAAATAATTTATTTTTCTTGCTTTTCTTCATCGTCCATTTATCTTGGATCGTGGCTGTATTGAGCTTCATTGTCTTTATACCATTGAAAAATAATATTTCATTGTTTCTTTTTTTAACTTGAGATATGTATCCTCAGAAATCCTATATTCTGTTATACATATTTATCTGGTTAATTAGGACTATAGTTGTTATATTTGATACTAAAATGTGCTTACTAATCTCTGTTAATAACGTTTTACTTTACAGATGCAGAAATACATATTGAAAGCCTTGAAGAAAGACTCAAACTTGCAGAAGGTCATATTGAAGCAGGCAGGATTCTGGCACATTACCAGGTCTTTGTTTTCTCTTATTGATGATTTATTATGATTTGGTGTTTTTTTATTACTTTTCTCTATGGTTCACACTCCAGCTGTATATTATATGAAAATATACTAATCATGATCTCTTCTGCTGCTTGACTGATTTATTGTTTTATTAGGCATTTATTGATGTCTTACCTTGTATAAGGAAATCTTAACAATGATTTTCTTTTAGTTAAGATCATGAATTGACTGCTTATTGACAAAAAACAGTAGTAGTAAGATCAATGGTGAGCTGATATTGGTAGCTATGTCATACTAGTATGATGATTCTCCAATTTGCATTTATATGTATCTTCTGTAACATACTAATTGAAGTTTACATTTTTGGAATGATAGTTGTGTAACCTAATGGCATCAATTAGTTAAGTAAACTGGCTAGACCAGCTCTTCGAGCCTCTGGATCATTTTGGTTAGTGTTGTGGTCAGTTTCCCAAAGCTGGCCAGAATAACTAACAATCTGATTACTGGTTGGGTAGGGAACCAAGTGAAGTGGTCTGTTAAACCAAGTCAATTGTGAAATTCAATATATATATTTTTGCTACATTCTGATTCATTGCCTGAGTTTCGCTGTGGTAAAAAATTAGCAGATATTTATAACATATTAATAAGCTGTAAAGATTGATTATTACATTTAGTTTTCAATCTTACTTTCTGAATCAGTTTATTTGTTGCTTAAATTTGATAGTTTGGGAACCAAAGAGTTATAAACTAGTTCTTTTATATATTTCAATCAAATATTTTATAGGTGTTAAATTTTTTGAAAAATTGGGTCCAAATAAACTGAGTACATACAAGTCCAAATGAGGTTCCATCCTAAAACCAATTGGTGATAGGAGGAGTAATTCATTAGACTTTGCTCAAGGCCATATATTCTTTTCATGTGAGACAAACTCCCACTTATATTTCAACAAGCCCCCCTCACATGTGGGCTAATTTAAGGCCCAACACGTGACAGTCTATCGTGTCGAGGTAGTGATGACTGATTCACTAAGCTTATGTATTAGTTTTCTTTCCCCTCTTTCTTCGATGTGGGACACTCATATGTGGGTATTCTCAACACTCCCCCTCACATGTGAGTCCCTTTCTACTTGGCAATCTGGAGATGTACATAAACAATCCTCATCAGGGCTAGACTCTAGCCCTCCTGCTGGGGCAAACAATACTACTGGGCCACTTGCTCCATGCAAACTTGAAATCCTTCTCTAGTCGCTTAAATGATGGGTCCCCTTCTAGGGCAAATAGTAGGTCAAGATCTAATTTGCTCTAATACCATGTTAAATTTGCAATGGGCTAACGGGTCTACACGAGGAGAAAAGTTAGACCACACAAACCCAAGTAAGGTTTCATCCTAAAACTAATTGGCAGTAAGTGGAGTAGCCTACTAGGCTTATATGTTAGTTTTCTTTCCACTCTTTCTTTGACGTGGGACTCTCACATGTGGGTATTCTCAACAATAGGCGTATGAAGTCCTCAATATGTTAATTGGAAAATTACGAATGTATTTAACTTTATTAATATATACTTTTTTATTTGTTACTAAATTGTCTATAAAATTAATTTAATATAATATGCAAAAATTTTGTGCAATGAATACAAATTATTACTTATCGCTAATCGACTTTTGTTTGATCTTTATTTGAACTTTCTGATTCAGTGATTTAGTATAGTATTAAAGTGTTTATCAGGATTGCTATATGCCATGTTTCCTGTGGTCTCGTCCGAAGTGATTTTGATGGTGACTTTTGCTTTCAGGTACCAAAGCCAATAATTTTTTTTCTCAACGCTCATGCCGATGAAAAGGGTGTAAAGCAGATTCTTCGCCTCATACTTTCAAAATTTGCTCGTCGACAGCAAGGCCGGTCAGATAATGATTGGGCAAATATGTGGCAAGACATACAATGCATACGAGAAAAGGCTTTTCCCTTTCTTGATCCCGAGTATATGCTAATGGAATTCTGTAGAGGACTACTTAAAGCTGGAAAATTTTCTCTGGCAAGAAACTATCTAAAGGGTACAAGTTCTGTGGCCTTGGCATCAGATAAAGCAGAAAATCTTGTCATCCAAGCTGCACGCGAGTACTTCTTCTCGGCTTCAACTCTGTCTTGCCCTGAAGTAAGTGCACATACATTCTATGCTGGTTTTTGTCAATGAAATTCCTTCATCTGATACTTTAATCGCTTAACATTGCTCCATGAAATCTTGAAGATATCAGGATCAGTTGCATTATTCTTCATTATTCCTTTGGTTTCAGGGCTTGCATTTTTAAATGTGAAATATTTTATTTGTTGAGAAGTTATGTTGAAATTTCTGAATTGACTACAATAGCAACCATGCTATAATAATGGCCCTAGCATTTGCCTGTCCTGAAAAGTAGATATGTTCATGATCTCTTTTTTATTAATCAGAAAAGCTGTCCAACATATGTACTACTTATGCCAAATAGTACAATAACTATGATATATGTGGAGTTTCCTCGTGCATTTGGGCTTGATTGCTTCATTATGAATAATATCTTAGTCAATTAGCTGTTTATTGATTCTGCTGCTCATGATCTTCCCATTTATATTTATTGGTTCTTTTCCGCAACTTGTTTCAGATCTGGAAGGCCAAGGAATGCCTTAGTCTGTTTCCAAGTAGCAGAAATGTTAAAACAGAGGCTGATTTAATTGATGCACTCACTATCAAACTTCCAAACCTTGGAGTTACTCTGCTACCCTTGCAATTTAGGCAAATAAAGGATCCCATGGAGATGGTTAAAATGGTAATCACTAGTCAAGCTGGAGCTTATTTACCTGTTGATGAAATTATGGAGGTCGCCAAACTTCTTGGATTAAGCTCTTCAGATGACATATGTACCGTTCAGGAAGCTATAGCTAGGGAAGCTGCAGTAGCTGGTGATTTGCAATTGGCATTTGATCTGTGCCTTACATTGGCAAGAAAAGGACATGGTCTCATTTGGGATTTATGTGCTGCAATAGCTAGGGGACCTGCACTTGAAAATATGGATTTAAGCTCTCGTAAACAGTTATTAGGTTTTGCATTAAGTCATTGTGATGAGGAATCTGTTGGTGAGCTGCTTCATGCATGGAAAGATCTAGACATGCAAAGCCAGTGTGAGAATTTGTTGATGTTAACTGGGATGAATTCTCCTACATTTACGACTCAAGGTTTAATAGCATCTCCATTCCATCATAAGCAGGATATGGTTGACCTCAGTGATTACTCCGATCAGTTTAAAGGGATGAGCCATGATGATAATGAAGTTCATTTCAATGCCATCAAGAACGTACTTTCTTCTGTTGCTAAGAGTTTCCCTGGTGAGGATGGAACTGATTTAGGATTGCCATGGAGAGAAAGCACAAAGATATTATCTTTTGCTTCTTGCCAACTTCCATGGTTGCTTGAATTGAGTAGGAAAGCCGAAAACCTTAAAAGATTGATACCTAATTTTATTCCTGGAAAGGAATATGTGAGCTTACAAACACGAGCTATGATGACTATTCTGTCCTGGTTAACAAGAAATGGTTTTGCACCCCATGACAACGTAATTGCCTCTCTGGCAAGGTCAATCATGGAACCTCCTGTTACAGAACAGGAAGATGTCATGGGTTGCTGTTTCTTGTTAAATCTTGTGGATGCCTTTAGTGGAGTAGAAGTAATAGAAGAGCAGCTGAGGATCAGAGAAAACTATCAAGAGATTTGTAATATCATGAATGTTGGGCTGACATACAGTTTACTGCATAACTTTGGAGTTGAGTGCAAGGGTCCAATTGAGAGGAGGGAACTTCTGATAAGGACATTTCAAGAGAAACATACACTACTCAGTTCTGGTAATTGGCTTTAATGCTGAAGTTTTTGAAATTTGTACTCCGAATTATTTGGGTACAATTTTGTCCATGATACTGCATCTTTAATGACAATGGCCTCTCAACTACAGTGATATAATTCTTGTCTTATCATTTCAAATGCAGATGAAATGGAAAAGTTTAACAAAGTGCAATCCACATTCTGGAAGGAATGGAAGCTGAAATTAGAAGAGAAAAAGCGGGCTACTGAACATTCTAGAACATTAGAGCAAATCATTCATGGTGTTGATGCTTCACGCTTTCTGTCTGGTGACGTAAATTACATTGAAAATTCTATTTTCACACTGATTGAATCAGTGAAGACTGAAAAGAGGTTTATAATAAAGGATGTTTTGAAATTGGTGGGCACTTATAATCTAAATCGCAATGAGGTACATATCTATATACCTATCAAGGATGTAATTTTGTCTTTATTACTAAAAAAAACTGTTAGTTTATGAATGGATTTGTTCTTCATTAAGCTTTAATTTTCTGATTAGTAGTGTCAACATTACCAAATTTATGAGGGTCTTTTCTTTTAATGAGAACTTGAGATGAATTTTGGGTTCCTAAGGTTTTTGGTAAATTTATATATATATATATATATTTGTTTATCAATGCATTTGTGTTAGAACTCAATTTTTCAAAATTTCATATATCTTAAATAAAAAGTATTCTTTACCTGTGCACACCAAAACAATTTAATTGACATATTTCGGTCTAATTATGCTTGCCTTCATCCCTTTTCTACGTACTATTTGACCAGGATCTAAAGATGTTATCGAACCTATTTTAGATTAAAATAAATACCACAATAACATCCCTGCATGAATATATTTATTCTGTGATCATGTTGTTCAAATTTAACCCAACATTAGTTCAAAAAGAGCAATTTATGTTGATCACCTTTCAAAACATTCCCTATTAACATTTCATGTTTCCATATATATCAGCAAGATTATTTGCTAGTGCGAGAGAATTTAGTAACCTGTTGAAATTTACTATTTAGTTATCAGCAGTATTTTATCCTTGGATTTGCAAAAAGGAAATCACTTGCGCTTGTGACTTGATAGATAATGAAGTCTTACTTTGTTCAACAGGTGCTACTGAAGTACCTAACCTCTATCCTTGTGTCTGAGGTTTGGTCTAATGATGATGTAACTGCTGAAATATCTGGAGTAAAAGGAGAATTAATTAATTGTGCTTCCAAAACTATAAAAACTATTTCCTTGGTTGTATACCCTGCAATTGATGGGTGCAACAAGGAGCGGCTTGCTTACATATATAGCCTCCTCTCAGACTGCTACTTGCAGTTGAAGGAAAACAAAGAACCATTGCCAGTAATGCACGCAGGTTCTTCAAATCTGTCTGCTTTAGAAATGTCTCACTTGTGCAAGGTGTTCACGCAAGAATGTCTGAGAGTTTCTTCTATTAAGGACCTAAACTTCAAGAATATTGCTGGATTAGACAGTCTGAATTTACAACATTTCCGTGATGAAGTCTACAGATGCATTGATGAAGTTAACTTAGAAGCCTTGGCAAAAATGGTACAGACACTTGCTGGTATTCATGGAGATTTGATGCATGACGGTCTCATGTCACGGCAGGATGTTTATGAGCATTATATTCTAAATTTGATGATGAATTTAGAGAAGAGAGTTATAACTGAGTTCTGTGTTGCGAGTCCTGAATACTTTCAGCAGTTTACCTGTCAACTTGAACAAACGTATTCTGTTAGCAGAATGTACATAAGACTTTTGATGCCTGCAGATGCTTTGGGCATTATGAAGCGGTATTTCACTCTAATTATATATCTGCATGGATGTTATGGCACTGTACCTGATAATTCTTTGTGGCAGGACTGCCTTATCGCCCTTTTGAACTTTTGGTCTAGATTAACTGATGAAATGCAGGAAGTTGCATCTCGTCAGAATTTGAAAGAAACTCTCGTATTTGATGCAGTGTGCTTGTCAGTTTGTTTGAAGATTTTTACCAGGTTAGTGGTAGAGGACAGTGTTTCACCAAGTCAGTGCTGGAGCACCATTGCTACCTATGTCATGTTTGGTTTGACTGGTGATTTTGCTGCCGAGATACTTAATTTTTGCAGAGCCATGGTGTTTTCTGGTTGTGGGTTTGGAGCAATTTCTGAAGTTTTCTACAAAGCAAAGTCACAATATAATCTCATTTCAACTCCTAATACTGGATCCCAAGACCTTCCCTATATTTATGCAAGCATACTTGATGCTATTCTGAAAGATTTGGTACACGGTTCCCTTGAGCCTCGGCATTTATACAGTCTGTTGTCGTCTCTAAGTAAATTAGAAGGTCAAATGGAGGATCTGCAGAGAGTCAGACAGGTGGTGTGGGAGAAAATGGCCCAATTTTCTGATGATCTGCAGATACCTAGTCATGTCCGAGTTTACGGTCTAGAGCTGATGCAATTTATCTCAGGTACAGGAATAAAGGGTTTCTCTACAGAGTTGCAATCTTGTGTCACTCCGTGGGAAGGATGGGGTGAGTATCTGTCTGCAAGTAAAAGGAGTGACACCAGTGCCAGTCTTGGTTTGCCAGATAACATGGGTGGTTCTAACAAGCTTACAAGCACTTTAGTTGCCCTGAAATCATCTCAACTTGCTGCAGCCATTGCCCCTAGCATCGAAATTACACATGCTGATCTCGTCAATGCTGAGAAAGCAACCTTGTGCTTCTTCAAGTTGTGTGAAGCTTCAAGCACTGTTCACCATTTTGACACATTGCTGGCTATTTTGGAAGAATGGGAAGGGTTTTTTGTAGTTGGAAGAAACGTGGTAGAATCTACTGAAGCTGGAAACAGCTGGAATGATGATGATTGGGATGAAGGATGGGAAAGTTTTCAGGAAGTAGAATCTTTTGAAAAGACAGACAAGTCACCGTGTGTTCATCCTTTACATCTGTGTTGGGTGGAGATTTTCAAAAAACTGTCTACGTTGTCCCAGTTTGACAAGATCTTGAGACTGATTGACCAGTCATTGTCAAAATCCAATGGACTCTTTCTTGATGAAGAGGATACCCAGACTTTAACTGGCATTATCCTTTACAACGATTGTTTCGTGGCTTTGAAATTGGCTCTTCTTCTGCCTTACGAAGCAGTTCAGTTACAGTGTCTAACTGTCGTAGAAGAGAAACTGAAAGGAGGCATCTCAGTTGCACAGGGTGGGGACCATCATTTCCTGACTGTTGTTTTATATTCTCGGATAATATCAACCATAATCACCAATCCACTATACGGTACTACTTTCTCTTATCTTTGCTATTTGGTTGGTAATCTCTGCCGCAACTATCAGGAAAACCTGTTATCACGGAGTGGAAGGAATGAAAGTGTTAATACTGAGACAGACTTTCTGGTCTTCGGTAGAATTCTGTTTCCTTGCTTCGTTTCAGAACTTGTGAAGGCCAATCAACAGATCCTAGCTGGATTTATTGTCACAAAATTCATGCATACAAATCCATCTCTTAGTCTCATTAATGTCACAGAAGCTAGTCTCCGTAGATTCTTAGGAAGACAGCTTCATGACTTGAACCACGATGAGTTTTCTACTGAGATACCTGTTTCATGTACAGTATTAAAAACTGTGATCTGCGGCTTAAAAGCCAAATTGGAAAACTTGATTCGGTCTGCATTGGAATTGCTGTAGATTAAATGTCAGATGAGTCGTGATAGGGATATGCTTTAGAAAGTTTCCAGTTGAGGTTGGCAGTCCGTACAAATCTTCTTGCGGATAAGGTCTCGTTACTGGCTACTATGTTTACGGGTTACCAATGATATGCATGTAAACAAGATGTTCATTTAGGGGCCGATTGGTTCCACTTTTGTTTTTCTGTTGTTGTTTTTGGTTTCTGTTTCTTGTTTTTAGTTTATGTTTTTTTCCTGTTCATTTAGGGGCCGATTGGTTCCACTTTTGTTTTTCTGTTGTTGTTTTTGGTTTCTGTTTCTTGTTTTTAGTTTATGTTTTTTTCCTGTTCATTTAGGGGCCGATTGGTTCCACTTTTGTTTTTCTGTTGTTGTTTTTGGTTTCTGTTTCTTGTTTTTAGTTT
>JANZLH020000377.1:11220-24736 GCA_026770325.2 Erythroxylum fimbriatum
TATCCGCTTACCGCTACTACATTAATTTGTTTTAACAGAAGTGATTTCTTTTATATTTGGTTGCAGGCGACAGCATCGCCAATAACTCCAAACTCTCTAAAACGGCTATATATGTTATCATACACTCTATAACTCAATCAAAATAGCTCCAAATTGCTTGAAACTTGTCCAAATTAGTTTCTTTTTGCCCCAGCGAGTGACTTAGAACTATAAACAAAATATGAATAACATAAGTACCAAAATCAATAAAAATATTTAGAAAAATAAGCAAAATGCTTTAAATATGATATTGAAAATATGAGTAAATCATTACTTATCAGTGCTCTTGTTGATAGTTTGACTATGGACGTGTAAAACTATATTATTACTTATCATAGCGCATTGAGCTTAGCTAAAAATCCTATTTATTATGAGAGATCAAAGCACATTGATGCCAGATTGAACTTTATTTAAGATGTCATCAAGGATAAGGTGTTTCTATATAGAAGATTGCCACAACTTATAATCCAATAAATATGTTGACAAAGTGTTACCTATGGAGAAGTTCAAGCATAGTTTGGACTTGGTAAAAGTTCGTATAACTTGAAGCTCTTAACGGCTTGTACAACACAAATCAATTATTAGTTTTAACATTAAAGAATTTAAGGTAGAAAATTGTGAGATATGCCTTAAATTTTGGTAAAAATAGAATTGGACTAACCGAAAGCATCTATGAAAACAAAAGTTCACATTAGACATTTTTAAAAGTAGAGGTTTACTGACCTTAAACTTTTGTAGAAATAAAATTTCATACTTCTTACTTCTATATATATATATATATATATATACGGGTTAATGATTATTTAAGTGGTTGTTATTGTAATACTTTATCTTGTACCATCTTCCTTACAATAATTAAAAAAATCTATCTTTTTATCTATAAACCTAAATTACATTATTATCTAAACCACATAAATCATGTATTTTTACTTCATTTATTTTCTTCTTATATCATTTCTGTTTCACGACACCACCATCATTTAGCTCTATGTCGGTGAAATCTAGGTTTAGTTGTGCTAGAGTTACCCAAATTACTCCATACAATGATAAAAATATATTTCTTCTTGTATCTAAATATGGCAAATATAATGACAGTAATACTAGGTATGCTGGAAGTCTTATTTTACTAGTTATATTTTATATTGAGAGTTAATTTATAAATATTAAAGTATTAAAATTTATTTAAATATTTTTTAAAATATTGATGGATACTTTTAACAAAATATATTTAGGGCCTGTTTGGTTGAGGGGTTTACAGATGAAAGAGGATGGAACGTAAAATACTTTCATCGTTTGTTTGAGGGTTTCATAATAGTGAAGTGAATCACACGTTAATAAAGACTTACTAATCGATATACAAATGCACAAGAAGAGGGTTGAATTGTGTATTCTTTTTCACTGATCCCCTTTTTTAATAATTTCTTTAAAAGAAACTTGTTCTTTTCTCAAACTATTGAAAATCAATATTGCAAAATACTTTCTGAATTCTCGTATGAAAATAGTAAGATTGAAAATAAAAAGTTAAGAGAGAGTTAAAAGTTGAGAGATGAGAGATTGTTGACACATCAGATTTATACTGGTTCACCCCAAACCGTAGGTTATGTCCAGTCCTCAGAGATCTTTCTGAGATTTCACTATCTTTTACAACGTTACAAGCATTCTTTGATACTGAGCCTCTTCAGGTCTCTTACAACAAGTATTCTTTCACACTTAACCTCTTCAGGCTATCTGCTATTCTTTCCACTGAAAGAGTTTTTGAGCTTTTGTTACAGAAAGTGATAGCTCTAGATTTCCGCACAATAATATTTTTCAAATCGCTAAGCTTCTCTTAAAACGTCTAACTTCTGCAGTCTTTGACTTCGACTAGTATTTATAGCCTTCGTCTTCAATCGCTTCTTGATAACTGCTTCTTTCTTCTTGTTTCTTGATCTTTTAAGAATCAGTTATTCAATTGAGTTTTGTAACTAACTCAAGCTGATTATTAAACCGACGTGGTATCGGTTCTTCCGTCTCACTTCCTTTCGTCTGATTTTTGTTTTGCACGTCTTCCGTCTATCTTTTGGTTTGCGCCTTCCGTCTCACTTTTGGTTTACGCCTTCTGTCTGTCTTTTGTTTTAACGCTTTCCGTCTGCTTTTTGTTTTGGCTTCGCGCTTCCGTCTTATTACTGTTTTGCTCCTTCCGTCTCATATTCTTCTGCTTCCGTCTTACTTTCTTCTTTCATTATTATTTGTTCTTCATCAAAACCATTTACGTAAAGTCATTTTGACTTAACAATCTCCCCCTTTTTGATGATAACAAATAATCATATTAGTACAACCATTTTAATCTAAGGGGTATAATAGTCATTTATTATACATTCCATTATATTCCATTCATCTTCAAAACAATATTTCACTACATTACATTATGAATCGTTCCATCCCTTCCAAACAACTTTTCACTATATTACGTTTCATTCCATTATAAACCGTTTCGTTCCGTTCCACTTCATTTCGTTCCATTCCATTAATTAACATCCAACCACACAGAGCTTTAGTTTTTTTTTTTTTTTTGCCAACCACATGAAGGACTCCAAGAATCTGGTGGCTGAATCACTGCCAATTTGTGTCTTTGTGAAGAGTTCAGATCTTTTGTCCAATTTTATGGTGTCCAACCTTATCTATTAACCAAAATAATGTCGTTTTGACCATTGCAAATGAGTTTAGAGGCTGTCCAACCCTCTTCAATATCCAAAACGACTCTTTTAATTTATAGGACTCCAAGAATCTGGTGACTGTCAGTTTGTGAGCCTTTAAATTATTCGATTCCACCAGTCATCCAACTTTTCTTGTAGCTACATCTATTATGGAGTGATCCTACCGTATTAATTTCAAGTTAAAATTTTGATTTTAACAAGTTTCATGTAAAACTTAAAAATAAAAAATAAAAATAAAAACTAATACTCAGTTAAATTTCAAATACACTTTTTTTAATAAAAATGTAATATTTTATTTTATTTATATACTTATAATCTATTTACGATTTTTTTTCATTTTGATTCGTACAATCTGATATCTACTAGTAAAGATGTCTTCTTTGATCATTTGAAAACATAAGAAAACAACTAGTCAGACCAAAGAAAGGGTTCCTTGATGCTGATTTTTGACTCGTACTGTTCGTACCTGAATTTTTACTTGGGACTTTCTGCAACTTGAATTTGACATGGATTCAAGTATATCATTTTGGTTTGGTTTCTTAACAGAAATAGAGGACTGGTCCCCCTTCCTCTTATATGAAAAAAGGATGAAATGAAACATGATTTTTATTCAGGTTCATCTAATGCTACTATATAATCTTATAAAAGTAATTGAAAAGATCATAGGGAACTTCCTCTAGTCCAGTTCAGTTGATAACTTAGCAAATACAAAAGTTAAATAGTTTGAAGTTTGAACACTTAAATTGGAGGATGTTTTGGTATAATTTTATTCAAACCTATTAACAACATAGTCTTACCTAAAAGACTTTAGAGATTGTTTAATGACAAACAGTACTTATAGGTGAATCACAATATACATACCTGAATCTATTTACATTCTTTTAGGATCATACCCATTAACTATCATAGAAGTCTGTAAAGTTCAATTGAAACTTAAATCATGATAGAAGAAGATGTTTTAATCTTACTATCTTTTATAACTACAAGACCCAGTTTCTAAATTCCCGCAACTAATAGCAATATTCATAAAACACAATGCATTCCCAAAACCCAAAACACAATGCATTCCTAAAACACAATGCATTCCCAAAACCCAAAACACAACGCAACTAATAGCAATAACTATCTTTATGAACAAAATCACTGTATAATATTCATAAAACACAATGCAAACCCAAAATAATCAAAACAAACGACTAAGCAATCTTAAACCCAGATTAAATCACCACTTCAATCGACTCAAAAACTTACATTACCCAACATTAACCACAAAACTACTTCAATGACTTACCTCAAACAACACACACATGCACTCCGACTGGTGATGATAGAGGGCCGATTGTAGATGAAGCAATCTCCACAGATTCTAAGCGCGACAAAAATGAGAGAGGGAAGGTTAAAATGAGGAAGAGGGAAGGGGAGAAACGCAGGCAGGAGACTCACGAAGATGAGAGAGGGAAGGAAGGTGGCTCCGGTTTTTGTTTGGTAAATTGGAGATGAGACGACGTCATCTCAACAGGTGGGGGGAGGGAAATTAATTACGTGGACCTGGCCTTTTCCGACATCTATTTCTCAAAAATGACGTTTATTTTATTTTGGGACGTCTTTCCACCAAAACGACGTCAAACACTTCCTTTATCCCCGACGTCTTAATGCAATGTCGCATAATCTTCCATCTTTTCTTGACGTTTTTTCAGACGTTGTGAAAGACTCAGACCATTCACGACATCTACTTTAAAAACGACGCTAAAAGCATTGTTTTGTTGTAGTGGTTCACGGCTACGCAAGACCATAAGTGGGTTTGCGATAGTATGTTCTGTTCACGGCTACACAGGACCCTTAGGGGAAATGTGTAGTACGTTCTGTTTTGGATCCACCCAAACCATCTCGATGTGCCTATGTGTTTATGATTTGTGAACAAGATGATGAACGCATGATATATGTTGCTTATGTTTTGTTTGATAAAAGAGAATTTTGAGAAATATGTGTGCTTCATGATTCAATACGCATTCTACAAAGAAGATGAATATTTTTCAATGGTTTTTGCTTGTTATCGGTTATAAAATTGTTACCCACGAGCTTCATAGTTCACCTCCATTCTCCTCCCCCTAATCAGGTGATGGCAAGAGATCAAGTAGGTCAAGAGTTACACATCACTCTGAATTGGCATATTTTTGTATTTTCAAGTTATATGTTTTGGAATTCAAGGCTTTAGCCACATTTCAAGTTTTAGTAGTTCAAGTGTATTTTGTATTTTTGGTTATTGAACTCAACTGATGTATTATGGCGTAAAATGCCATTACCGCTTTGTAAAACTCTTACTTTTGATATTAATGAAATATGTGTTTGGAAATTTTGTCTAGATTTCTTCAAGTTTTCGCAAAGCATCCGATTATGGGAATGAGAATAAGGTTTTGGAAGATTGGTTGAGTGTATGTTTAAGTTTACTTTTGTTTTTAAGTTGTGGGTTCTGCTGCAGAGGCTTTCGCCGCGGCAACAATAAAATCGCAGGTTTGCCGTGGCGGAAGTTAATTCGCTCGCCGCGACGAAACAACATATGCCTCGGCGACGCTCGCCTTTGCTTTCGAAGGATATTTTTTTCTAAATTTTCAACTTCTAAGTCTTTCCTCCACGCTCAAGTTTCATGATTCCGTGTCAGATATTGGGCTTCGAAAACGGGGTCCAACAAGTTATCAAAGCTAACAAAGAAAAAGCCAACACTATGAGGCCAACACTATAGGGTCCTGACCAGACAAAGGCAGTCAAGCAATTAAAGAAGATTAGTCAGCATTTGCCTCCACTAAAGATCCCTTACAAAGTAAAATGAATCTTGTAAATTGATGCTAATGAAGATTTCCGAGTAGCAATGTTAATCAAAGAAATAGAAGGAAGAAAGTTTTACTGTACACATGCTAGCGGACAATTCAAACTCTCGGAAAGTCATTATCACACAATCTATAAATAAATTATGACAATAAAAAAAGATATAAAAAGTTCAATTTCTAACTCAACTCTTATTTCTTTACGGCAGAAATGGACAATACGTCCTTTCCGAGGATACTAAATCCAAAAAAAAAATTTCTACCAAAGAGTCAATTATTCGATGAAAAGATTGATTATGTTGCTATAAATTCACATTAGGACATACTTTTATTTAAAAATAAAAAAATATCATGTCAACATTAACGTAACATTTAATTGACGAAAAGTTAAACCCGTTAAATTTTTCATCCACCTAAATTCTATTTTAAATATTTTAAAAATATTGTGGTTCAATTTGAACATTTCAAAACATTAAAGTTTGTTCCGGTTACTTATATAAAAGTTGAATTTCAAAATTCACTTTTTAGTCTAATTTAAATGATACCAGACTTATCAAGCTCCTTATTCATTTAAAAAAGAAAAGGAACTCCAAATTCCCTTATCCAAGGAATCTGGCGCATAAAACTTGGTGGTAAAACTTCATAAATTCTTGAAATTTCAAGAAAGTTGGCAGGATATAAAGTTAGCTAGAAGAACCCTTGTGAATAAAAATAGCAAACAAAATTTTGTTATCCAGACCTCATCTTCTTCGTATTGCCTCGCCAGCAGATGGGGTATAAGATGCTCAAGACTTCACCTTTCTCTCACTGCACAACAATTATCGTCTCTACTACCACAACCTCTCTTTCGAGACTTCCTTTCCACTCTATGCCCAACACCTTGAAGAAAGCCAAGTTCACTTCTTTATCATCGAAACCAGTTGCTAGGCCCATTTCTGTTAATGGGTTTCGCGACTTTTTGTTGCAGGGTAAGCGTGAATTCCGTGGTGGGGTGGTGGCCATGGCTAGTTCTACTGGGTCATCAGTCCACAAGTCGGAGGAAGAGTGGAGAGCCATTTTGTCTCCTGAGCAGTTTTGGATTCTCAGGGAAAAAGGCACAGAGTAAGTTTATATATTGATTCTACTCTGATCATTTATGTTGCTTTTTCTTTTGCGCTTTCTTGGATCGACTGTGGGTGGATGTTTTTCATTTTATTTTTGTTTCTTTATCTTTTTTTTTTCCTTTTTGTAGACACATTTCTTTTAACCTTTGAAATTTTTTTTGGAGCAATACTGAAATGGATCATTTCAGTTTAGTCCTGATGTTTGTAACAAACTGCGATGACTAGAACTCTACATAATTTAGTTTTTGCATGTATTTTTTTTTCTCTTAGGCAAAAAAAAGGCAGCTGTAGGAGAGGTTTGTTCTGTTTATCGCACTAGGGTTGCTACGGTTATTTAGTGGGATCGTATGAGATTTATGGTTTAGTAGGAACGATTTCAGAGAGAAGGCTTCGGTGTCTTGAAACATTCAAGGAGCTTTCCTGCTTTAGTGCCTGTATTTCATAGGCAGGCTATATAGTATGCTATGACTAGAAGGGGCTGGCTTGGAGTCGGTCTTTCAATGGGACGAGGTTATTGCTTACTGAATGCCGTTAGATTTAAATCTTCTAGCGGCAACCATCAGAAGAATGAAGGGATTGAAAAGGGTTCTGATTATAGGAAGAGGAGAAGGGCGGCGATTGAGAAGTTGTTGTGTGACAACAAATTTGATGCATTTAGGCCTTCAAATAAAGTGGTCTCTCTTAAAGAGAAAATCCCTTTGGCCTGTTGGCCACTTTGCTAGTTGACACTAGTTTGAAAAATATCGTCAGCTACCTTTTGGACAAGAAGATGCTGTTTGTTGTGTCTAAGCCATAGTTCCTCGATGCTGTTTTTAATGTTATCAGTCATTTTGGATTGAATCATAGTCACCTGCCGCAACTTAGATGACTGCTTTATTGTCTGCAATGGCTGCTATAGGCAATGGAGTGAGGAGTAGTGAGTGACATGAAAGATTTAAGGATAAGAAGACTGGTCCAGATGTAAAAACTACTGAACTGAGAGGTCTCGGCTAATTGAGTTGTTGATTTGTGAGATGCTTTTGTACGGTGAGCATCAATTAAGAGAACTATCCAGACGCAAGTAGGGAACCTGCTACGTGAAGAAGTTTTGGGCATAAACAATTATCCAATGTGGTATTACTAAAAGATGACAAACAGGCATCTTTTCGTTTAGGAACAACTGTTTCATGCTATATTTGGGGGAGAAGCCTTTGGGACAGCCCAGATTGTTTCCGATCGGAGTTTGACGGATGACTGAATAGTTTAACGGATGACTGAAGCAAAACACAAAGGGACAGTGCTTTTGTGCTTCAGTTAACCTTTGTCAACTGAGACTGCTTCATCCATTGTTGTATGTATTTCCTCACATTATTTTGTGCTTTGCAGGTATCCTGGCACCGGGGAATATGACAAGTTCTTTGAAGAGGGTATCTACAATTGTGCAGGATGTGGTACTCCTCTTTATAAGTCAACAACCAAATTTAATTCAGGCTGTGGTTGGCCAGCTTTCTATGAGGGTCTCCCTGGAGCCATAAACCGCAACGTGAGTCTTCTCCTTTATATTTGTTGGCTTTTGTGCTTTAGTATTTATGAACTTCTTTCGGCAACTTCTTTTTGACAAGATTGAGAATTTGCTATTAGCCGGACCCGGACGGTAGGAGGATTGAAATTACTTGTGCCGCTTGTGGTGGGCACCTGGGCCATGTATTCAAAGGTGAAGGGTTTCCAACACCCACCAATGAGCGCCATTGTGTCAATAGCATATCACTCAAGTTTACTCCTGCCAATTCTCCCCATTGAAGGTCGACTTTAACCAGTCAGCTAATCTTCAAGAGATGGGACCGCTCTGTATCAAGGATTCATGGTACTGTGTCAAAATAAAAGTTGTTACAGTGACTTGGGTTCGGATCAGTTATCCTTATTGCTTCATTACTTGTATATATATAACATGGAGATATTGGATACTTTTAATTTATTTTTAATATATTGACAATGATTATAATTTATTTAATTCTAATTAGTGAGGCTATCGATCTACCTCAGTCGTGAAGCTGGTAACATATTGAGGCCATAATAGCTCTTGTTATAGGTACATTCCAATCTTCAAAGTAAAAACAATTCTTGTGTAATGATAGTGCCGTCTTATTCCAATATCTTTTAATTTATTTTTAATTTTCTAATAAAATAATATATAAGTATAGATTAAGATTGACATCTAATAATATGTCATGATTACATAAATATTAAAAATAACAAAGTGATTTGACTTATCAATGCAGGATTATAACGAATAATTTAGTCTTTTCGTCATCTAATGTTCTAAATAGATAGAGTATGAAATTAATATCTACTGTATTTAAATTCAATCATGTTCATACTTGTTAATTAGTAATTAATTTATAATTGATATTTTTAAAAAAATTATTTTTTAAATTTGGAGAATTTTTAGATCACTAGAAATTAACAGTAACGGAATATTCTTCCTGATTAGTATAGGGTGACGAATAATGTATTGACATACTTAGCTATCTCTATATAGTTTATATTATATTCAAGTACTATTGACTAAGTTACACTAAATAGAATAGTTTATAAGTAATCTCAAAATATAGTAATTCTTATAGGAGATGCCTTAGAAATCTCATATTAAAGATCAATTATACAATAATCATAATAAAAAAGTTAATAGTGACACAAGTAATATTCCATTCGAGATCTTTATAATCAGGCCAATTCAGTGAACTAATTCTCTAATAAATACCCATAATTTTTTTAAGCTTCTCTAAACTTAAAATTGACGAGATCAATTATTTTCTTCATAAGAAAGAAACATAGCATGTGTTAGTTTTATTATTTCATCAATACCATATCTTGATGAAATTACAATTAAAGACAATTTAGGAATAACACATAATTGCAAATTGAATATCATAATTAAGAACTCATCATGATTTTAATTGCATAATAATTATTTCAAGGATTTTATCTTTCTCATTAAGCATCATATATAACAACAACAACAACAACAATAACACCCAGTGAGAGTCCCGCTAATATGTAGTAACAACAACATCCAGTGAGAGTCCCACTAATATGCAGAGTTTGGGGAGGTCTAGTAATATACAGGGTTTGGAGAGGTCTAGTAATATGCAGCTTACCCTTACTTGATAAAGAGGTTATTTTCGGTGTTAAGCATCATATGTAATTAACAATAATAAATAAATATAAATTTTGTCTTTATTTATTAAAATAATAATGTCATGCATTAAATTCTAACTAATCAATTAGCTATAAGAGTATAATCTAACAATCTCCTACTTACACTAAAGTCAATTGCCTATGTATCTAATATGGATAACATAATTAAAAGTGTCTAACCTTTTAAGATATTTTTTTCAATTCAGTGTCAAATTTTCCAAAATTTTTAATTTGGTGACTAACATTTTAAACTTTTTATAAATTAGGTCAAAATATTGATTTGACTAATGTGACTAATAGATGGACATTTATGTAACATTTGGTAGATACGTCAACTCAGTATAAACAACTTTTTAACTTTTTTTATACAAGTTTTAAAAGATTATTCATCAAATTGAAAATTTTAAAATGTTTGACACTAAATTGAAAAAAATCTTAAAAGGTTAAGCATTGTTTAATTTGTTATCCATATCTAATAGCATATACATCCATATGTCTATCATGTTTTTTTTAAGAGAATGACTGAATAAGAGGATCTACAAGATTCTCTTAAATGAGAATTCGCTTTAATGTAATCTCTTTTCACTCCATTATCTCCTTAATCAAGTAAACATTTTTTGGTACATGTTTGGACCATTGATGAGACCTTATTTGCTTTGCATATGCAATACTGTTATTGATGTTACAATATAATATTAATGTTTCAACAACGCTAAACCACTTTAAGTTTGATGGTGAACTTCTTAATTTGAAATACTTCCTTTGTCACCTTTGGCATTGAAATGTACTTTGCTTAGGTTGTAGAATCAAGAATGATTAAGTGTTGAGAACTTTTCCAACTTACTGCTTCTTCATCTAGAGAAAAGAGGATCATATTAAAAACTCAAATATGAATACCCTGAACTCTTATTTCAGCTTCTCTATAAACCAAGAAAACATCTTTAGTTCTTCTTAAGCACTTTAAGATATTGTTCACATTCATCTAGTGACCATCACCAGTATTGTCTTAAAATATGCTCAATATACTAAAATTATAAGAGACAACAAGTTTAATACATATCGTCATATATATGATTGATATGATAGTTGAAACATATATAATACAATCCATTTTATGTCTCTTTTCTTATGTCTTTAGGCATATACTCTACAAGAGAGAAATTTCAAGTGACAGTTAATAATATCCTCTTAGAATTCTTCATGCTAAATTTCTTTAGCATTTCATCCGTGTACGACGCTTAAGATAAACCAAAAACCTCTTTGTTCTATCCCTATAGATTTTTATTCTAAAAATATAGGCTATTTCTGCCACACCCTTCATGGAGAAGTTTATAGACAATCAAATTTTTTGCATATTGGATAATTATTATGTCATTTAATTAGAAATATGGCATATACATATAACACTATGAAGAAGATTGCACTCCCACTAACCTTCTTATAAACACATGGTTCATCTATATTTTTTTATAAAATCAAACTATTTGATTTTCTCATAAAAACAGATGTTCCAGCTTTACAATGCTTGATTAAGTTTATAAAGTAGACTTTTACAACTTACATACTTGATTAGGAAACCTTTTGGATTCAAAACCTGTAGGTTATATTATATAAACATCTCAAGCAAATTTGAATTGAGAAATTTTGTTCTGAAATTTATTTACTAGATTTCATAATCATGATATGTAGTTATAACCAATTAGATCATTATGGATTTAATACGACCCTTCTGGATTCAAAACCTTTAGGTTATATCATATAAACATCCTCAAACAAATTTTAATTGAGAAATGTTGTTTTGAAATCTATTTTCCATGATTTGTAGCTATGACCGATTAGATGATTATGGATTTAATATAGCTATTAGAGAAAAGGTTTCATCAAAATCAACTCCCTATTTTTGTTTATAACCTTTTGCACTAGCCTTTTTCTGTATATGTGTACATTACCATTTATGTCAATTTTCTCTTAAAAACTTACTTGCATTTAATAAGTACAATACCATTGAGAGTGTGCACCAAGGTCTATACTTGGTAATTGGACATGGATTCTATTAAGATATTATAACTCCATATCATTTTAAAGAATTAATGTTTGACATTTTTTCCTTAAAATTGGTAAGCAAATCATCTATAAGTAATACATTGTCTTTCCTATTTTTAATATATAGATAAGGGGAGACGACACATTTTATTAGTGTATCATGAATTATTTGTCTTTTGAGCTTTTGATTGTACATTATATATATCAACTTGGGATTTTTATCCCATCTAGATATGCATTTGATGTTCATGAACTTCTATAAGTTTTAACTCACTCACACTACTTTTCTTGAGAAAGAGTTTTTTAATGAATGCATCATGTTTTTAAACAAATATTTGTTACTCATAAGGATGGTAAAATTGACATCAAGTACTCTCTTTCATATACCCCCATAAATTTGCATTTGTCTAACTTAGTTTGAAACTTATTAAATGGTACATGCTTTACATATGCATAATATCCCCAAATCTTTATACGTGAACTACTACCATTATATATCTCATATGGAGTTTTGTCAATAGATTTAGATGGAACTTTATTTCAAAGGTAAGCAACAGTTTTAAGGGCATATGCCTAAGAGGAGACACAAAAGATTGTATGATTCATCATAGAACATACCATATTTAATAGAATATGATTTTTCCTCTCAAACACACCATTTTATTGTGAAGTTACAAATGGAGTCTATTGTAAGATAATCCTATTTCTTTTAAGTAACCAAGAAAATCATAAACTAAGTACTCATCACCTCAATTAGATCTATGCGTGTTAATTCTTTTACTAGTTTGATTCTCAATCTCAATTCTAAATTCTTTGAACTTTTAAAATGATTCAAACTTTTATTTCATTAAATAAAAATAACCATATATAGAATGATCATTTGTGAATGTAATGAAATATGAGTACCCAACTCTATTACATGTAGACATAGGTCTATATACATCTGAATGTATAAGCTCTAGTAACTTATTCACGTGCTCTCCCTTTTCATTAAAGGGTAGTTTAGTCATCTTACCCAATAAATAAGATTCATATGTTTCATATAATTTATAATAAAAAGGATTTAAATATCCTTCTTTATGTAATTTTGTGATCCTAATTTTGTTGATATCACTTAACCTATGATGCTATTTTGAAAAAATTTGTATCTTGTTCCAAATGTAAAAAATCGCTTTTGTTTATTATTGATATAATTTTGTCAGATCTCCATTCTTTCTCTTTTAGATTTGGTGAAACTTCAATTCATCTTGAAATAGAAGTATTGGTGGAACTGCAGTAGAATTTTAAGAATTTTCTAACTTACACTTCTTTTTATAAAAAAAATATGTGAACCATTAATGTAACATCCCAAATCACCCGCTTACAAATATTGTCCGGTTTGAGCCTTGGCCCAGCCAAGCCCTCACGGTTTTGCTTTTCCCGAGGCCTTCCCAGGAGGTCACCCATCCTAGAGCTACTCTCATCCAAGCACATTTAACCTCGAAGTTCTGATGGGATCTAGTGCATTAGACCATGAAAAACGCATCTATAAGGGAGAGATATGTAAGTGATATTCGTGAACAAGGCGCCTTGTAGGTTGTACAAGTCGCCTTGCACGCTTTCACTAGTCGTACATAAGGCGCCTTGTAGGTTGTAC
>JANZLH020000377.1:157065-170931 GCA_026770325.2 Erythroxylum fimbriatum
GTGTCAAAGTAGTGACCCTAGTGGCCATAGCCAAGCCAAAGCCTAGTCTTCAAGTTTGATAATCATGGTAGAAAGAGGATAATAAGAGTTGATACATGTACTGTGCCAAGACTGGCCACGAAGTTTCAGAGTGTTTTAAGGTCATTGGCTATCCCACTTGGTAAAAGGGCCACGAAATTGAAATTGCACTAAGCCAGCCCACAATTAAGAACATGCTAACTCAAGAGGTCAGCAAGCCCCAAGAGGGCTTAGGCTTTTCATGTCGCACAAAGAGAATCTGAGGGCAGTAGCAACATACTAGGTTTGGCGAGCGAATAATTTTAGAAACTGCTAACACTTCTAGATTGTGATAACCATGAGAAGCTTTCTGGCAAGGATTATGAAAACCTCACATGAATACTGGATATTAGGGCATCCAATCATATGAAAAGTTTCTTGGATTTAATGTATGATGTCAAAGAAGCAGTGCCTCTACCAATAATTTTGCCTGATGAAGCCAAGAGAACTGCAACGATGATGGTTCGAGTCATATTACATCAATACGTGACTTTAGTTAATGTCCTTTATGTGCCTAATTTGACTTGTAATTTAATTTCCATAAGTTAGTTGATTACTAAGTTAAATTGTCAGATATTTTTGATAAAGATTTATGGCTTTGAGCTTTCTATAACTCGAATTTGTCAAGTTGTCTTATTTCACGCTACTCAGTGACTGACTATTTGGTCAGTCACCACGTGTTACTAGACAAACCTTAAATTCTTTGTAGACTTCAAAAGAGTAGTCAAATTTGATTAAAGCTTTAGAACCTTGTAAACGAGTGTTTTAAATCTCCTGCTCAACTTCTTTGAAAATTTTAAGCTTGGACTGAATGTGAATTTACAAATGACGTATATAATTAATTTTGTGAAATTTGATAATGACAAATAAAAGTAAATAAGATTAAATATCCAATAATTCTAAAACTTTTTTTATATTTTATGTTATTCTTTCACAAGTTATACGTTTTAAAAATTTTCATTAAAAATAAATTGTGTTTGAATATTATTAATGAATAATAAGATAAAATTCGATACATACGAATCTAATCCTTTTCAATTTTCTTCCCAACTATATTTCAGGCTAATTATTTTCCTCTCTACAAACCAAGTTCATTCTTTCCCAACACAAAAGTTGGCCTGTCGACTTCTCTGGATTTTCTCCTCTTACAGGAGAAGACTTGGTGGAAGAATGCAGATAGGACATCAATCACAAAGGTTGTTTGATCCCTTTCAGCATCAGTTTGTCTCGTTGTTCTACAAATCACATCTATCACTAGCTCTACTTCACAAATATCTTCGAGTCTGAGAGGACGTCTCAAAATTTAGAACCCAGACAATTTATATCTTCATTCAAAGGAAGAATCTTGCAAAATCTCTTCCATTGGCATTCTAGATGAGAGCCTTGGATATTTCACTTTTTCGCATTGGCACTCTAGATGATAGTCTAGGCTATTTCACTTGCAAATGTAGTTAGGGATTCAAATCCCAATAAACACCATTTAGTCTGTTCTGTTGCTTAATTTGTCAAATAACAATTCCAACATTTCTTATGATTGAATTAATAATTAAAAGTTTTTTTAACTGGAATCATGTTTGTAATTTAACTAAGAGCGTGCTAGAAAACAAAATCTTTAACCCTTCTATAATTACAAATAAAATGTGTTGTGTTTTTAATTATTATACCATATTACATATTATTGATTCATAAAATTGGTAATTGTGAATTTCTCATTGTGAATTTTTATAAATAAAGATTATTCATATTTTCTTTTTTGCGATAAACTTAGTTAATAAGAAAAGATTATAAATTATAATTTTTAATGATATTGTAATCAAATATCATTTTGGTATTGTGACTTCATAATATGAAAAAGAGATTATGAGAATAAATTTTGAATTGGTTTTAATTTTTGTCTTTAATTGTTATTTTAATATCATAATTTTATAGCTTTTATCCTATGGAAAAACATGATAACTTCTTAATGGAATAATTTTGATAAAAATTAATTATTTCTTTACTCTACGCACCTTTCTCTACTATCAATGCCACTTTCTTTGCCATCATTGTCACCTTTCTTACTGGGGCCCTCACTTTTCTTACTGGGGCACCTTTCTTTTGCAGTCATCGTCACTTTCTTCAATGGGGCACCTTTCTTTTGCAGTCATTGTCACTTTCTTTAATGGGGCACCTTTCTTTCATAATGCACGACCATTACTTCTGTTAGTTGATATATGAAAACTTCTCCTTCCTGTCTGGTTGTTTTCATGTATTCTCTCTCCGTTCATCCAAACATGTGGACAGCGCTATATTCGGTGAAAATTGTTAGAAATCTTGGTTCTGTTATATACAGCAATTGTATTTCTTGAAAAGAAAAAAAATAAAGTAAATAAAATAGACACGTAATATTTAACATAGTTTATCCTTAATTTTAAGCTACGTCCAAGGACAAAATTCGAAATATTTCTTCCACTATTATAAATAGTAGGTATATAGAAATAAAATCAAAATAATGACTTACGAGGTATTTTCTAGCATAAAAATATTAACCTCACTATTTTATCACTCACTAATCCTTTAAGAATATATTTCTTAACTTCAAAGCAAAACAATGCTTTAGTTTGCTCTCCGTATTAGAAATACAATTCTAAATAGGAGTTACTTTTTTTTAGAAATAAAAAAAGGAGTTAATATTTTACCTTATTTAAGATTAGTATTGATTAGGAATTAATGTTTTACCTTAATTAGGAGTCAATGTTTTACTTTTTTTAGGAGATGTGTTGATTAAATACCTTTGTACATACATATAATCTTTCAAAAATTTAGCGCAATACTTTCTCTTCAATTTATCCCTAATTTTACGTGGTATTAGAACATGGATCCTCTGCCTATCGTCCGAAAGGCTTATTCCTTTATTACTAGAGAACACCATAAGTCTATTGTTAGACGCTATGAAGAACGTGTCAAAGTAGTGACCCTAGTGGCCATAGCCAAGCCAAAGCCTAGTCTTCAAGTTTGATAATCATGGTAGAAAGAGAATAATAAGAGCTGATACATGCACCGTGCCAAGGACTGACCACGAAGTTTCAGATTGTTTTAAGGTCATTGGCTATCCCACTTGGTACACGAAATTGAAATTGCACTAAGCCAACCCACAATTAACTATGTGGATGTTTTTGTCGTTTTGTGATTATTGCGACAGTATGTATTTATTCGTTTAACTGCTTTTGGTACTAGCGTAATGGAATTCAGCCATTAATGAGTCTGCATCAACTTTCAATTTTCAGCATACGTCATTGGATTGGACGCATTTATATTTATTTGTCCGCACCCTCCTGTCGTAGAAGTAATCACTTGAATCCAAAGATATTTTCATCTACAGCTTGCTGATTTATCAAAAAATATTTATTATTGGAAAATTACGAAAATTTCCAGTAAGGTGAAATTTTCCAATAATAAATATTTGAGGTCCTTGCTAAAAGTTCTGTTCAAAAAGTCCCACATCAGGAATAAATCCGACTATAGATACGAATCATGGTGGGGAGGTCTCTAGTGGAGAATTCTCCATCAATGGCTGGCTAAAGGACAAAATTAAGAAAAAAAACAATAAGGAAGAGAAGAAAGGTAGTAGATCGAGTAAAATAGATCAAATACATGTGGATGTTGGAAGTCTATAACACAAATAAAAAATCAATCAAAGATTAAAAAACAAAACAATCTTTAAGTTTAACAAACAAATTAGTATGAGATTAAAAAATATTGTATCGAAGCAAATATCAAAATTTACGATAAAAATCTCCGGTGTAGAAAGAAAAATCATGAGCTAAACTAACAAACAAATTAATCCACTAAATTCAAATAAATATTTACAAAATTTAATATTTTATCTCACAATTATAAATTGTCTCATTAATTAACAAATACTCAAATCAACTTCAAAATAATAAGAAATGATGAGAGTATTTTTCTACTTGCTCTCTCTCTATTGTTTTGGTTGTTCTTTATCATCAAACTTATTTTTTTTTTCTCTTTTATATTGTGAACTAGGTTTTCTATACGTTATAAAGTCACATACACGATTATGTAAGTGACTATGTTTCTTACAAGATTATCACACACAGTCATGTATATTATGAACATATGCACAAACACGTGTGTCTTCAACCTTCGCGTCCTTCAGCAGACGGTTTTAGAGATTTACACTATTGATCCACATGATTATGTAAGTAGAAGACACGGGTTTATTGTTCATTCTGTTCTAACTCGTTTGTCATCTCCATAAATCGTAAAAGTGTTAATGATCACCAAAACTCTTAAAATAGAGCTAAACAATCAACAAGAAACACTTAGAAAGATATTGATTCATATTTATACACAAACGGCCTCATGCTCATTTATAGTCACTCTTCCTGCTGTGCGACAACGCCTTCACTAAAATGTTGTGCGACAGTTAAGGAAGAAGCTTCGCCAATGCCCTCCTCCAAAGGGACCTTTTCCAATTGAGCCAGATTCATTCTAGGACTAGATCACCTTTCTTCCTTCACTCGTACCGTCGAATATTTCAAGCTTACAAGTGTGGATCATCGCCAGTGTAGGAAATTTCAAGATTTTCTGTATATATTCGAAGTGTTTTTAAAATGACTCTTTAGATTACCTAACGTGAAGACTTCATTATATACCAAACAATTTTTGCCAATCTGATTTTCTAATTTCAGTTTTAGCTTTAGCCTTTTAATTTTAGGATGTCTTGGTAAGCAAACCATTAAGACGGGCAGTCGAATAAGAGCAATTTCTGATCATATTTTTAATTAACGAATAATGGAGATTGCTATGTAAAATATACAATAGTGATATCAATAACTATGTAAAATAAAGATAAGTGTTTTTTGTCAATAAAGATAGGTTTTGTGGTGACCATTAAAAGTGCTTAATAATTACTTGGAGATCTTCTTTTTTTTTCGAACTGACTAATTGATTATCTTTAATTCTCTTCTTTTATTGTTTAATTCTCATCTTTCGTTGTTATTCTATATTTTACACCAAATCTCTATTCACTCTTACATATTGTGTGTTTTTCTTTCTTATATGACAGAAGAACTGTAATTGGTGGGTATTTGTTGATTAAGTCTATACTAAATAAACATTTGAGGCATTTATTAATCGATTCAGTTGGTGGGTAGTGAATTCTAAATTTCTAATGCAAAGTGCACCCACCCAAAGCTATAAAATATTTATACGTAAGTCTTTAAAAACTCTTCTTCCTAAGGGCCTTTATCCGAAAACACGATCCTATAATTTCTAATACTAGAAATGTTGCGAAAACTCGGGTTAATTTCTACCAATAACAATAAATTCACCTTTATCACTATTGCCTAGGTGAATAGAGTATAAATGATTGTACTGAAAAATTATACTAGGTAAATTCTCAGAAAAGATTGAAGGGGTCATAAATGGTCCCGCTTAAAATCCAACCTCCTAGACAAAATTTTCTTAGACATGTAATTTAATAGCAATAATTCACTATAATTATACCTGACAATAGCTATTAAATAGACAAATAAAGAATACCAAAATTTAACGAAGTTCAGCCAATAATACCTACTTCCTCAAACACTACTAAATTGATATTTAACTTATTTTAAAGCAAAAGATTACAAATGGAAAGAAGTTGGGATCATTAACAAGATGAAGAAACCCTATTTTTAAAACTTAAGGAGACTCTTCCATCTTCACAATTTTCCAATATGGGATATCAAAATATGTCACAAGTCAACAATTCTCTACCTTGACATATTCCCCAATCTTTTTTCCCAAAATCCTCTCGCAATTGAAACTATCTTCAGTAGTGTCTCCAATTGCTATCAAAATTTCAAAATGTTAATCAAGTCCAAACAGTGTTTGAACTTGACTGCAGTCACCACTTTTGTCATCGTATCTGCAGGATTTTCAGAGGTCAGGATTTTTGGGAGTATTATTCCATCACCTTCCAGAATCCCTCGTACAATGATAAACTTGGTTATTTTCTAAATGAATAGCACTTTGACTAGTACAATGTACTTTGACATGCTTTTATTCAATTTCCAATTCATCAAGCAATCATTGAACCCAAATTGCCTTTTTCACATCCTCTGTAGCTACCATATACTCTACCTCTATAATTGACAAAGCAACTGTTGATTGTAAGGTAGACCTCTAACTGATTGATCCCTTTGCAAGAGTAAACACATAGCCAATAGTTGATCGACATTTATCTAGATCACCAGTATAGTCGGAATCATAATATCTAACTAAACAATGACCACCTTTCTCATCTCGCTCAAACATTAATCCAATATCTATGGTATTCAAGATGTACCGCATAATCGATTTCACAGTTTGCCAATGCTCCTTGCCTAGATCATGTATATACCTGCTCACGATTCCTACTGCTTGTGAAATGTCAGGCCTTATACATACCATCACATACATCAAGCTACCAACCGTATTTGCATGCGGTACTTTTGTCAAATACTCTCATTCTGCATCTTTCTGTGGAGATAAGGATGCATTGAGCTTTATATAAGGAGCGAGCAGAGAACTAACAAGTTTTGACTTTTCATTCATCCTAAAATGTTATAGTACCTTTTTCAAATATTACTTTTGAGTCAAACACAATCTCCCCAAGCTGAGAATTTTTTTGGCTTCACCCAAATCATTCATTTCAAACTCATGATTCAACTAAATCTTCAATCTCTCAATTTCTCTTTGATTCTTTGAAGCTATCAGCATATCATCAACACATAGGAGAAGATAGATGTAGGATCCATCATGTTGCTTATGCAAATACACACAGTGATCGTATTTACTTCTTGTGCACCTTTGCCTCATCATGAACTTATCAAATTGTTTGTACCACTATCTCTGAGATTGATTCAATCCATACAATGATTTCTCTCTACATACCATATTCGCCTTACCAGCAGCCTTGAATCCCTCAGGCTGATTCATATAGACTTCCTCTTGCAAATTTCCATGTAAAAATGCAGTCTTTACGTCCAACTACACTAGCTTCAAGTTCAATTGTACTACCGAAGCCAATATAACTCTAATGGAGGAATGTTTCACAACTGGAGAAAAGACTTCATTGTAATCAAATCCTTCCATCTGAGCGTAGCCTTTAGCTACCAGTCTTACCTTATGGCGAACACCATTATTGTCAGGAAATCCTTCTTTCTTTGCATATACTATTGGGCCTCGAATTTTTTTATGCATAATTTAAATAATTTTTAAGGTTTTGGTAGATTAATTATTTTTGAAGGCATGACCGCGCGTCGTAACGCTAATCAAAATTCCCTTCGCCTTACTCCGTGGCTTGTTAACGCACGCTCTATCTCCTTTCCTAGTTGAATTTTCGACGCCTCCCTTGTAGCTCATTGGACAATTAAAACAGGATCCAACCTGCTTGTATTGTGTTGTGAAACGCTGCGTCCCTTGCTTGTTGATTACTGTCGTTGATTAGACAAATAAAAATGCCTGCTGTGTTTTACGTTTCTGATTCTTGCACGAGGCCATGTCTAATTAGGGTCAACATCTAATTCAGCTCTTTTTATCCCAAAATTGTCGCAGTTCTTTCTATTTGGCTCCAAAATACACCTTGACATAAAACAAGATTAATTTCTATTAAGTACAACTTCAAACCTCAAGAATAAAGAAAATTAACACACAAAAAGATAGAAAATAATGACATTAACAAGGCATTACTTTATGTCAAAGTTAGTAAACATGGGTTCATT
Source organism: Erythroxylum fimbriatum (assembly GCA_026770325.2). Lineage (NCBI taxonomy): Eukaryota > Viridiplantae > Streptophyta > Magnoliopsida > Malpighiales > Erythroxylaceae > Erythroxylum > Erythroxylum fimbriatum. The sequence goes on from JANZLH020000377.1 coordinate 164,874, forward strand.
AAATTGAAGTGGTAAGAATGCATAAAGGGCAAAGTTGGCAAGTCACTTAAGTTTAAATAGACATAAGGCATAAATGGAGGGCAAGGTAGACATTTTATGCTCATTAAGGGTAGAATGGGAAAAAGAAGAGTGGTATTGCTCTTGAGAAGGAAGAAAAGAGAAAATAGAGAAGGAAGGAGAGAAAATATGAAGACAAGAAGAGAGGAAATGAGATTTCGGTGGTTTGAGAGAAAAGAAGAGAGTTGAGCTAGGGTTTCATCTTTTCTAAGCTTTCTAGAGAGATTTTGAGGTCGAGCAAGAAAGAAAAAAGATAGAAGAAGATAAGAGCTTCCTTTTGAGCCAGAGATCTCTTCATTTGGTGAAGACTCACAGTAATAAGGTCATTTTTAATTTTTTGAATTTTCGGAAGGATTTTGGTTCATGAAGCTTAGGAAATACATGAGTTTAAGTATTTTAGGATCAATTTTAGTGATTGTATTTTAGGAGATTTCAATTGAAAACCCTATTGAGTTGGGTTTTTTTCATTGTTGAAGGAAATCAAGAGAGACAAGAGGAGCAAAAGGAGAGGCATTTTTGAGCAAGTCTTTCAAGTAAGGAAATTAAGGTGGGTTACACTTCTATAATTAAGTAATGCGCCATTAATGTCTCTTTCAAGAAATGGAAATAAATGATTTCAACTACTTCTAATATGTGCATTTATTGCTCTTTGAATGCTTTGAGAATGTGTTGCATGTTTGGTATATGAATTTTGTTTGATTTATAAAAACGATTTGTGAAAGGATATCAAGCTTAAGAAATCAAATTTCCGAAGTGTGCCTTTTGGGTAATATGTTTTACAAGTTATAAAATACATGTTATGTGGGTTTGTGGTGGTGCCCTAAGTTAATTCAAATGCATTTTGATAAAAAGCTTCTCCCGCCTGCCCGCTAGTAACATGAAGCTCCTTTATGGACTCCCATAAGTTCATGGCTACGCAAGACCATTATGTGAAAATGCATAGTACTTCTATTTTTGGATCCACCTGAACCAATTTTGATGTGCTTATATGCTCATGATATGTTGACAAGAGTGATGTACACATGATTTGCATTAATGTGAGTCTTTGCAATGAAAATGATTATTTCAATGGTTTTGCTTGCTATCGATTATAAAATTTTTACCCACGGGCTTTACGCTCACCCCCATTCTACTCCCCATATTCAGTTGATGAGCAAGATATCGAGTAGTCAAAGGTCAAGGCATCACTCTGATTATGCATCTTTTTGTACTTTAAGATAGATTTGAAAACACAAGGCTTTAATTGCATTTTGAGCAAATTATTGTTCTTGTATCTTTTGTATTTTGGGATTTCGAGATATTGATGTATTTGCATCTTGAAATGCCCATTAAAGCTTTGTAAAACTCTTATCTTTTGATGCTAATGGAACATAATTGCGTTTTTGCTCATGACTCTCAAAGTTTGTACATTGCATTTTCAAGTTTGTCATAAGGGAAAAATTTGTGTTCTGGCTTTAGGGAAAAATCTGGATTGATCTAGATTGAATTAGACAAAGTTAGCTTCTAGAAAGTTGTAGTTTATTGATATGTGTTTAATTGTTGATATTTTTAATCATTTACAATTAGTGATTATTGACATAAAAATGCTTAAGATACTCACCTTAATTCATATGTAATTTTTAGGTACAATTTAGAAGCAAAGAAATTAAAGTGAGTTAGAAGCATTACATTTGAATTATTTTTCGAAAATTTATTTTTGCTTGACTTCATGGAGTAAGAAGAAAAAAAAGGAAAAACAAGAAAAAACAAAATAGGAGAATTAAAAGTACTAGCTGAAAAAAAGAGAAAAATGCAAAACGACAGCAATGCAGCGTTTCACGCAGTAGAATAGCGTGAAACGCTGCGTCCTAGGAGCAGAAAGCAAGGTTCGCAGAGGTTTTAATTAAGTTGCATCTTAATTGTCCAATCATATACAGTGCGGCGCAACAATAAAACAGTAGAAGGGAGGAGAGCAACAAGCAGCAGGCGCAGACGCGAGGAGCCAGGAAGGCTTGGCTGGGTTGCGGGCGTGACGTGCTGGCGTGAAGGCTGCAGCTCAGCTGGGCACAGTGGAGAAGCCTACACAGACGAGGAAACAAGCAGCGCAGTGGAGAAGGATTTAAGATGGGACGAAATTAATTCGTCCCATCAGCTACAGTAAATAGTGACAAATCAAAGGGGTATTTAAGTAGGGACATTAAATGGGGCTGAAATATTTTTTCATAAAATACCTATGAAGGGCTAGGCATCCCAACACCGGTTCGGGGGTAATATCGACGCCGATGACCCAGGTTAAGTATTTTTTAATTATTTTATTATTTCTTTCTCTCATTAGAAATTGATTTTGTTATCCTATTTTAATTGATTTGGGTATTATGTATGGATAATCAGATTTTCGTTACTGTTCGGTTATTTGTGTATGAACCCATTGGGTATTGTGAATTGATGATTTTAATGCATTCATTGAATTTGTAATTTCAAACACATTGCTAGAATTTCAATATAATCCTTAATTGTTATGCTGAAATTCATGTGTAGCGACTAATTCGTAATCATTAGGGATATCATGACCTAGGTTAAATGACGCATCGTATGTGGTTGTTGCCTTGATTAATCAGTTTTTCTAATTCGTAATGCTTCATCCTAATTACATCTAGAGATCATATCCTAGGTTGTTTGGTAATTAGGTTTAATTAACGATCGTATCTTGATTAAACAAAACTTGAGGGAAAACTCGGGTTAATTTTTAACCCACGGTTAATAGTTGCGAGGAGAGGTTAAAGAATAACAAATTAATAAAATATGCGTAGTTAGGGCGTAGGCCAAGATTGAACCAAAGAATTGGGTCCCTACCGAATTCCTCACATTTATCATTTTTGCATGTTTTCTTTAATTTGTTTTTATTAGTTAGTTTTATTTTATTTTCTTATTCCAAAAATCCAAACCCCCCCTTAAACCTAAACACTAGTTGATTTCATTTCATTAACTTTACACAAACTCTCTGTAGGATCGACCTAGACTCACCACTGCTATAGTAGTAGGTCTAGTTATTTTATTTTGGCTAGCATAACGACATGCGGTCAAACATTGGCGCCATTGCTGGGGAGTGCGGTGTTTTAGTTTTTGTTTGTGATTAAATTGGTGTTTTGTATATATTTGTTCATAAGTGATTTCTTTTATGTTATTTTGTGATCTTTTATTTTTTATTTTGTGTTTTAAAAAAATCGATATGGACGGAGGTAATTTCTTTTATAATTCATATTCTCAATCTTATAACAATGTTTGGACTGATCAACCTAACTTTTATTATGGATGGGATAATCATCATAATTACTTCCATGATAGCTTGCAAGATGCACAACAATTCTCGTACAGACCAGAAGCTTCTTATCACAACTCCGGTCCATCTCGAGAAGAGTTGATGTTTAAATTGCAGGAGAATACTTTACAATTCCAAAAGGATAGAGGGCAATTTCCAAAAAACACATGTTCTAGCACCCAAGATCCGGAGAACCAACATAATTTAGTTGCATCTTTAGAAGAACTTGTTAATATATAATATGGCTGACAGAGGATGGAATTGCAAGAATTGCAAGAATTCCGACAAGAGACAAAAGCAAGCCAACAGAGGATGGAACACCTAATGGGTCAGATGGCAATAAGCCTCGATCGCCTGGAATTGCAAATCGAAGAGGAGCAGCCGTATCAACCCTAGGTATACCAAATTGAAGTCTGTGCGGAAACTTTACAAAATGATGAAGAGATTGAGAATTTTGAGGTCAACCCTCAACAAATTGTTTGTGTCGAAGAAGTTGAGAAGGAGCTCAAAGCTGAAAAGTACTCATCTTTTAGCTCGGAGGTAAGTACTAAGTCCATGATTATTTTTAAAATTAAATCTTTACCTTTACATAACAGATTGGAACAATTTATTTTTAAAACTAAATCTTTTCCAAAGTGTTTGGACTCAGTCAGGATTGAGAGTTTGAGGATAGTGAAGATGCTGAATGAGGATGACCATCAACTAAGGCCCTATCCAGAACTACCTCGCGTGGAAGTGGCACTAACTGTAATACTAGAAGATCATAATTTTGTCACGTGAGGAGAAGATGGAGTCGAGCTAGTGACCCTAAACAAAGGCGCTTCTTGGGAGGCAACCCAAGGGAAGTAAATTATTTTTCCTTTACATTTCCAAATTACTTTTTTTATGAATGTGTGTTTTTGAATTTGTCTGTTTTACTTATTTTTAAGTTTTCAATCAAAATGAGAGAAAGAATAAAACAAATGAAACAAACATTTTCTCATTTTCTATTGCTTATAGGATTATATAATCATGATTAGAGTGTGATTGACTAGAAAATTTCATAGAAACTTTAGCATGTACTTTTCTCTTGTGATTGGTTGATATGCATTATCTTTAAAAGAGTAATGACTAATGGTAGACAAAGCCGGTGAGATTTTGAGCCTTATTTGACTGACACATCCAAATCAGTCTCATTGTCTTTTGATAATGTGTGACCTTCATGACATGTACGTTCCGATTTTGCATTGATTTTCTATTCGAGACCATATTCTTATCACATGCATTAACATGGATATAATTAGGCATTCTTTGTTTTTCATAAACTACATTAGCCAAATGACCTACCCTATTGACATGATTTTTCCCTTGTTAATCCCCTTTGAGTTGTATACCTTTCTTTTTGTATAAACCACATTTTATGCTTTTAAACTTAACCAAATGTCCTACCCAAGTTATAAAGCTACTGGAACATTTGTGATTGTTGAGTTTGTAGATATACAAAATTCTAAGTGTGGGGGTGTACATATGTGAGGGTTGGTTATAATGTTGGGATGTTATTTTATGTCTTATCAATGAAATTTCCATGTTGATGTAGTTTATTTCAATTTTTTATAAGGAAAAGAAAAAAAATGGAAAAGAAAAGAAAATGGAAAAGAAAGAAAGAAAAGAAAAAAATAAAAGAAAAAAGAAAAAGAAAAAGAAAAGGAAAGAAAAAAGAAGAATGAAAAAAATTGTTCAAAATAAATGTATCAAGGAAGAATTGCATATGTGTTGAAAAGTTGTTTATGCTTTATGCATCTTCCTAGAGTTGTAATGGATGTGTTAATTGAGTATGTTGAATATGAGGTAGTGGTTGGCTTGGAAGGTTCACTATTGTGATTTCATTGGCATAAATTGAATGAGTGATTCCTTCGGAGTGGTATATGCTTCATGTAATTTTTGTGTGAGAGCTGAATGAGGTTGTGAAATATAAATGTTGCATTTGTCATAGTTGACGGTACCTAGTTTTTGATGAGTGTTGCTTTGTTTCACTAGTTTTGATGACATTCATGCTACTTAACCCAAATACATCTCACCTTACCTTTGCCCACATTACAACCCTAAAAAGTCCTTTGATTCATGATTTGCATGTGAACATTAATGGTGGAGAAATGAAATGATATGCAAAGTTGTGGATTGTCATGATCATGAATAGTGTTGAGTGTACCCATTGCTATATTTTAATTAAACACATTGAGTCTAATATTAGATTGCTCAGTTTTTGAACATATTCAATGTTGATTGATCATGAGTAAAAGCTTGGAATGTTGATTTCTTGCTATGATTTTTGAAAGTTATTCATCTTTGCTTGTGATTATATATTCTTAGAAAATATGGGAATTGAGTAAATGTTTCGGATCTTTGAGCTTAATTTGGATGCTTTGCTGGAGAACGGACAAAAGCTAAGTGTGGCGGAAATTGATATGTGTTTAATTGTTTATATATTTAATCATTTACACTTAGCGATTATTGGCATAAAAATGCTTAAGATACTCACTTTAATTTATATATGATTTTAAGTACAATTTGGAGACAAATAAATTAAAGCGAGTCAAAAGTACTGCATTTGGGTTATTTTCTGAAGATTAATACTCTCTTGTCTTCGTGGAGTGAGACAAAGAAAATTAAAAGACAAGAAAAATGAAGACATGAAGAAAAGAACCAAATGTTGGGAGCATAATG
>JANZLH020000377.1:200723-213764 GCA_026770325.2 Erythroxylum fimbriatum
ATTATATGTTTCTTTACCTCATTCGTTCATTCAAAAGTAACTTGAAGTTTGTCTCACATTTCCTTTGCTGTAGAACAATAGGATATCTTTTCATACTCTTTTGGAGATAGTGCACAGATCAAATAATGTCTTTCCAACTTTGATAGCTTGTCAGATTTTGATATCTACAGGTTGAAGATAAATGGTCATTCTCTCTTTCCCATAAGAATAGTTGTCTCCATTAAAATAAGGAGGCCTTGAGACAAATTGTCTTTCAATACTTCTCAAATTATCTGCCATGATCTATCACGTGCTGTAAAACACAATAAATGTGAAACCTGACTATGATATCAAATGATAAAGCAAACACATACAAGAGGAGGGTGAGTTATGTGTGACTTAAAAATTTTGCAAGTTACTATCAATTCGTATAAACAATAAGAGCCTGATAAATTTCAAAAATGAGTCTGTAAATAAAAGGAGCCTCTTAAAAGAGCCTGTGAACGTTAAAAATGAAAGGAACCTGTTAACATTCAAAACAAAAGGAACATGCGAACGTTCAAAACGAAAGGAGTCTGTTAACGTTCAAAACAATAGGAACCTCTTGCAATATTAGAATAGAAGGGGCTTATTTAATTCTAAAACTAAAGGAGCCTCTTGCCAATTTAAAACACAAACACTATAATGCGGTAATTTAAAAGTTAAAAAGAGAGAAAGAATGGCATAGTCGACTTACACTGGTTCATCTTATAACGAAGCCTACGTCTAGTCTCCAAGTATCCGACTTGAGTATTTCACTATAAAACTCTAAGTAATAAATTTTGACGAGCCTCTTCAAGTTCACAAGTACATTTTTTGCAAGGTTTTTCAACCTTCTCGTAGTGTTTAACAAGCCTCTATAAGCTCTCAACAAAAATGAATATAGGATTTGCTCAATGTAAGCTTCAAAGAATAACAATCTCTCTCAATAGAGTATTTTTTACTTTCTAAGCCACAAAGAGTTTGATAAACATATGACTTTCAAGAATATTAATGCTGCTAATGTCTTTCAAAATCTGATTTGTTCTCAAATGCAGTTCCTCTTTTTTAAATAGATATTTTCTTGAACTAGTTGTTACTTCACTTATATTTTGAGTTGACTTTGAATCTAAAGAATCTTCGATATCATCTTTGCTAGAATCTTCTAATATCCGGACGTTAAGCAAAAAATTTGACAATTTCTCGGAGTTAATTGTCGAATTATGTGATTAGCAAGATCCTTTCGGATATTGTGGAATCATTTCTAATAAATAAGGTAAGTTTCATTAAGAAAGATCATACAAGAAAGGAAACATTTATCTTATCATAGATAACTGGATTTTATATCCTTTTAAAAATTATTGGAATAAAGAGAAATAAATCAAATTTGAATTTTGAAATACTATATAGTTATCATCAAAATCATTAATAACAATCCTTGAGTTAACAATAATAAACTCTAGGTAAAAATGTATTTAACTAGTAAAGCCAATGATTAAAAAAATCTGACCGGACTGTCCAGTTTAACTGGAATAAATATGAACCAGCCTAGTTTCCAGTCGAGTACATATTTATAACCTTTCTAAGTAAAAATCAGCCGGTTAAGTAATAAACCTACCTTTCTAAGTAAAAATCAGTCGGTTAAGTAATAAACTGACCGGTTTATTGAAAATCGTCCGGTTTTCTCTAAAAACTGATTAATAACTCACTCAAAAATTTTACCGTATGTGGGTCCCACCATTTTTTAAATGTGGTACTCACCTCAAACAACAAGTTTCCCTGCTGTTTCCCTCCTCTCCCTCCACGCACACTGACCCATGTTGTCAGTGTCAATGTTTTGAGATTTTAAAATTTTGTTTCTTTTTTTAGTCTTTCACATAATTTAATTGATAAATTATAAATTTTAAATTTTAAATTATATATTTATCTCTTTATATTTTAATTAAAATATTATTTTAAAAATATATTACTATTTTAATCTTTAAAAAAACTAAATTTATTTAATCTCACTAATAAATTATATTTGTCAAATTTTAGTATCTTTATTTATCTCCTTACGTTTTAATTGAAAATTTTTAAATTCTTATTGTTAAAAATTAATTATTATTTTTATCAAGAATTTGTTTAATAAATTAAATTATTAATTAATATATATATAAGCAAATTTGCTTAAAATAATTTAAGAATGGGTTAAAAATAATATTTAAACTATAAAGAGTCTATGTAAAGGATATTAAAAAAGAAGTTAGAATAAAGTTAGAGTCATTCTTATTTACTTTCTTTAAACATATTTCAAATTTTGTGAGTTTAGTAAATGATAATATGGAAATATAGTTTTTATTTTTATTATTATTTTAAAATTTTTGTTAGATTTAATCTTAGTTTAAAATTTTAAATTTATTATTAGTTTATTATATATTAATAGACATTATGTGTATTTTTATATCAAAATATTTTATTTTATACTATTTTTACTTATTCTTAAAATTTTATTCTTATTTATTATATACCGATTTTATGTCCGTTTAATACCGATTGAACTTTTAAATTTAAATTTTTGTTTTGATCAGTTCGATGTCCTGTCCGATTTTTAAAATATTGGTAATTTTACAAATAGAAAACTTGAGTTTTTCCTTAATTTCATTAACTTTTGAATTTGACTTGTCCCATGCAACTTTGAATTATTTAATATTTTTAAAAATGATTAGATTTTTTTGTCTAAATCAATTTAACTAAAATTGATTCGTCCGAATTAGATCTAATTAAATCTAGACCCAGTCTAACCTATTATTATTCCTACAGCCTACTAGAACTCTACACGGGAATAACTATGTCGGTGGCTTGAGAATAATGACTACGAGGTACAGCCAACATATCGCCAAACTTTCCTTGTAGAGACTTTGACACTCTATAAGTATCCAGTCCCCGGACGCTGACAAGGAGAACCTTCACAACTTTGGTGATTGAGAACATGCATCCAACTAAGTAAAAGCCAAAATTAATGCTTCTCAAAAGATATATACAGTAACAAAGCTCAGTGCAGACTGCCCACGTGCATCATGTTCTGGAGGATGAAAATGCTGTAAAGTGCATTGGGGAAGCTCATGAACTGGCAGAGAAATGCCTTGCTGTTTACTATTCTTTTACTAATTGAGCCAGAATTGGTCTAAAAATTCACAGCGTTTACTATTTAAAATCAACTCTATCGCTTCAAGCCAACCCACTTTTATTTCTGCTCTCTATCATCTCTTGAGCCGCTCTCTTCCTCGTCGTCTTCATCTTCATTCTCACTTGCCTAGCCCTAAGTTTCAGTCGAAAAGGTTCAAACTTTAACACTCCCACGAATCTCGTTTCTCCACGCTCTGCCCTAATTCCTCACCTTGTAAGAAACTCACTTTGTTTTTTTTTTCCTTCACTGAATCTCGTTTCTCAATCCTATTCTGCATTTCTTGTTTGGATTCGGATTTTTAGTGTCCAAGTTCCACCTTGTTCAACAGACCACTCGCTTTGTATTTTTCCAAGAGGAGGGACAAGAACCGGGGATTTTGAAGGAAGCCCTCAGTAGCATTTGGATTTTTTAGGTAAAAACATAGTAACTAATTCTCGTTGAACTTGTGAAGCTTGCATCTTTGGCATTCTTTGTACATGTAATTAGTGTACCCAAGCAAGATTCAAGATAGATCAACAGAATTCTCTTATTACTAGTTCCACTTTATCGAATATTTTAGGCCTACCCATGAGCTTGATCAAACAACTTCTTAGTTCTGTTAGATGGTATTTTTAGACACCAATTAAAAGGAATATTCATTCCTTCGTCCTATCGTTAGTTTTTCATTGTCAAATGCACAATCATGTTTTTTTTTTTTTTCTTGTAGGTGGTGAAAATCCTTAAAGAAGCATAAGATCGTGTAAAATTTCTTTTGAAGAAGGTTGGTACGGATTAACCTGTATGTCATTTGCTTTATGCATATGCACTATCATATGAACATATGTTGATAAATTCATTCTCGCTATAGTGCCCTAAAATTGCTCTTCCTCACCGCCGCTCTCTTCCTCACGCTGTCGTTTTCTCCAAAAGCCCTCCTCCTTCTTGTTCTCTTAGCCTCCGCCACTATTTGCCACTATAACTTCCCTCTTAATTCCAGTTATGTCCACTTTTTACTCTTCCTACAGTTGCATAAACTCTATACTAACATTTCCTTTTTATCTTTTATTTTCTCTCGATTCCAATCATTAGAAACCACATATTTCTGGAGTTCCCAATGAAATGGCATGGCTCCACACTGTAAGACGTAACTTGATGAAGCAAGAGCCAGTGTTTGACGCCATCTTAATTTTACCTCTTCCTTCATAAGATGTTCTTTCGATGTAGATTCTTTTACAGATGATGAGATGTTTGAAACAGTATATGAAAATCTTTTGGAAGTTATAGTGTTTAAGCAAACCGAGGGTGCTCTTACTCAGAATTTCCTACTTTCAACAATAAATATCTGAGAATGTTGAGAATCAAAAAGATACAAGAGATGTCTAAGATTTGCAATTTGAGCTAACGTTGCATGATAATTTGACTACTCTAATATAGGAAAATTTTCCTTTGGACATAAAGCTATAAATAGTAACTCACTAGCTGCTATTTCATCTTTTACAAATACATGTCACTAAGGCATGGAAGAGAACAACCATACTTTTTTATTGCAAATATCAACTCCCAAATTATTTGGCCAGTTACTAACTTCCAAATTGTCAAAACCAAATGTTTGTTGTACTTATCAATTAAAAATGCATTTTTAATTAATTAATATAATTATTAATAAAATGTAACAATATCTTTAAATGCAATAATTAAAATTAAGAAATAAACGTAAAAAAGAGTATCATAAGTAAATTAGTCATCTGCATTGAAGGTGGAATATCAACAGAAAAATTTTGTTTTTCTTGTTTATGCATGAATGGCTTAAAATGAAAATTCAAATCATTACAATATTACTAACATATTACAAATATTACCTGAGAATGTGGTCCAGACATAGAATGATGATGAGTGTAAACTATATTTGTGTTATCCATAGAAACACCGAGTGATTGCATTTGCTATGCGTCATAACTAAGTGATCCACACATAGAAAATTCAAATCATTAGAAGATTACTAACAAATTACAAAAAGATAATATTACAAATACTACTTGAGAATGTTGTCTAAAGTCTGCAAACATAGAATGATAATGAATGTAAATCATACTTTAGTTATCCATTGAAACACTAAGTGGTTGCATTTGTTACGTGTCATAACAAAAAAAAAGGAAAAATATTTAAAAAAGTAAAACAACATATGTGACAATTTAAATTACTAAAAGCTAACCTAAACTTGATGTAATATCGGATGTGGTATGGTGGATATACTGGAGGTATTTTGAGAATTTTCTTCAAAATCTTGAATAGAATATTTAAAAAAAAACTTGAAATTAAGATAATATAAATAGTGCATTAAAAAGTTCTAAACATAAAATCAACAAAAATAAAATATGAGTATTGAAAAGGGGTATGGGTGTTGAAGCTATCATATTTGTTGAAGTCTTGCATTTTTAAACATATTTTCTTTTCTTTTAACTTTTTTCTAAGCCACTCTTCAATCTTTTACTTACGTAGGTTTAGTCTTTATTTTGGCACCACTAATCCTATTCCTTTCACCATAATTAATCTCATATTGATTGAAGAGATTCATTTTAGGATTTGAGCATTGGGTCAACTCTTCATCTTGTGACATTAGGTTCTCTTCATCAACTAAATTTTCACCTTGCAACATCTCATTAACCATCTTCAACATGTTAAGAAGACGATCTTTCACAATTTTACAAGTATCTCTCCTCTCTGTTGCTCTTGAAACTAATCGCATGGTTATTGCACACAATTTTTTGTACCTCATACTTGACAACATTTTATAACTAATTCACTCTCATTGATAGTGGAGCTTTTACTAACAAGGTACCATGTTTTTGTTTTTCGTGTCTATCGGTACCATGTTTTTGTTTTTCGTGTCTATCTTTTTAAATTATACTGACTTGGTATTCTCAAAATATTTTTTAAGGTAAAAACCTTCAAACCATGAGAACATAAAATGCTAGCAAACCCAAAGTTCCAACAACTACAATGGACTTTATCATTTGATGAATCATAAGTGACCATATGAGAGTAACTCTTCCCTACAAGAGTGATCTCATATTTTGTAATTATATCATCTTCACCTCAAAGATAAAAACTAGAATCATGAGAATTATTCCAATGATCTTAAAAACATTTAAACACTTCAGGTTTATAGACACCAGCTGTATGCTTTAAAATTTTAACAGGTACTGACAATGTTGGAGTGCTTACATTAGTTTTTAAATCAGCTTTCAACTCATCAAATTAACGATTATCAATAAACCTTTGAAAGTGATTAACCAATTGTAAAAAGTTATGTTGATAACTCACATACCTTTTTACAATGTTATTCATGCTCTCACTTCTTTGCGTGGTGGTCATGTCTGCACAAAATATTTGGTGTCCATAAACCAAAAACCATATTTCTTTTTTATGAAACATATGTTGCAACCAATCATTAGCTTGAAGTTCATATTTTTGCAGCATCTCATTCCATGCAAATCATCTTCTTCTTCTTTAAAGTCATATATGCATAAGCTAAAATCCCGTGAAAATTTTTTAAACTTAGAAAAAACATAGCTCAAATGGATTGCGGTATTTTGATAAATGTGTCAGATACAAAGTCGATGATAAGTTTTAGGTCATCTTGAAACTAATGCATTTGCCATCGCCACATCCTAATAAGTAAGAATAATTGTAGGTTTTTTTTCTCAGACATGATTGTAGCAAATGTATCGGACAACCACTCAAATGTAAGAGCAGTCTTATCGTATAGTAGTGCAACACCAAAAACTGCAGTTTGCTTGTGATGGTTTACACCTACAAACAAAGCAAGTAGACGACCCTTACCATTTTTCTTGTAAGTAATATCAAAGCAAACAACATTACCAAAATCTAAGTAATCATGCCTTATCTTTGCGTCTGATCAAAATATATCAGTTATCAAATCATCTTCATCCACTTGAATTGCATAAAAGAAATTAGGATTTTCAAATTGCATTTTATGCAAATATTCTAACACACCACCTGTATCTCCCTTTTTCATATCTCTTGTCTTTTTTAATCTTAAATAATTCTTATAATCTTTCGAAATAAAGCTAAGATTATCTCTCCCACCTGCTTGTCTCACCATAAAGATCATAGGATGTATTTGGTGAAATTCTCACATCATTAGCCATTTGAATTTGCATTACTGCAGTAGAGGGTATCTTTCTGTGCCTTCTATGTAAATGTGTTTTATTAAGACTTAGAAAGATAGTGATTGTAATCCTCAACAAATTGAATCACTTGAAACTTTCTATTTTTCATACTATTAATTTTCATTTTTGCCTCACAGCCAAATCTTGTTTCTACACTTGGAGCTCTTACATACACATCTCTTTTATCACACATCCTTTTACCTTTAGCACTACAACATAAAAGCCTGTTAATCAACTTAACATATTTATCTTTGTGACTTTTGATCCTTCTTATTCCAAAGCCGACATATTTGGCATGTATTAAATAATATTGATAAGCTTGTTCTTTCGTCTCAAACTTCATGTCAATTTTTGATATTAATTCTCTCGGACAAATGAGTGGTCTTTGTTCAAATTCTTCTTAAAATTCGGATGCATCAAATCAGTTGACTCGATATTACTGCTCTCGTTACTAATGCTAATTTCATCATTCTTATGTTGCTCCTTCTTAATTTTATATTCTAATTGACGGTAGGGGTAGATCTACCTTCCATCATTTGGTTTGATACTAAATTCGATACCTCTCAAATTCGCAAATCACGCATCATTATGACTTTGTTTGGGTTGATTTGTATGCATAAGAGACGAATACTCCTTCATAAAAGAATACAAAGTAGAATGTTAGCTTCCCAACGTTTGAATAAATATAAAATACAAAGCAATATTCTTCTCTATGTATTCTATGAACTGAACTCAACAATAGCAAAAAACCCCAAAAACGAAAGAGTTGAGAAATATAAAAGAGAGATTGTTTCGAAAGTAGCTTCTCAAGATTGACAAGATATTGCTTATTCAATTCATACGAAACAGGATTTACAAATTATGAAGTTAGTAAAGAAGATGAAGAACATCTGATTAGAGGGCTCAATTGTTTACGTAAAAATTCTGTTATGTCCCGTCTAAAAAAGGTTTAGATTTTGTGCCGAAATGGCTGAGCTATTTGTGGAAGTGTTAAAGTTTGAACCTTTTCAGCCGAAACTTAAGACTAGGCAAATGAGAATAAAGACGAAGACGAAGACGAAGACGACGAGGAAAAGAGTGGCTGTGAGACAGAGAAGATAGAGAGCGGAAATTGAGAGAGAAAAGGGACCTTCGTTAGAGTAGAAGAACTAAAACACAACTTTTGTAAGTGGCTTGGCTTGAAGCGATAGAATTGACTTTATACAATAAACAAAGCTGTGAATTTTTAGCCCCAATTCTGCCTCAAGTAGTTGTGAATTAACAATGATATTTTTGAGTTAGAACAGAACTGGATAGAATAAGGTTGGATAGAAAATCCCACTCACATTAATGGCCTGAGATTCTCAATATCTCAAACCCCAAATATTTAGATTTGGAGCTTTTTTTTAAATTCCAAAATTATGTCATTTGTTATGATACAAAATCTAACTTTATCCAAGTTTGATTTGGATATAAAGCACAAACAATATATAAAATTAATGCTCTATGTCAGAAGGGTATGCCTTATCTGTCTTGACTTTTTCCCCTCATTTTTATTGTCTGGGGTTGGATGCGAACAACTTATCATCGGCAGCAAAACGATAAGAGATGATGGCTAATGGAAAGCACTTTATTTTGGTTCATGGAGCTGGCCATGGCTCTTGGTGTTGGTACAGACTTGCGCCGCTTCTCAAACTTTCCGGCCACCGCGTCGACTCCCTAGACCTTTGCGCTTCTGGGATCAATCCTAAACAGCTTGATGAAGTCGAATCCCTTTCTGATTATGCCCATCCTTTAATAGAACTCATGAACTCTCTTCCGCCTGATGACCCTGTTATTTTAGTTGGTCACAGCTATGCTGGTTACGTTATTTCTTTAGCCATGGAGAAATTTCCTGAGAAGATACGGACAGCAGTGTATCTCACGGCCAACATGCCAAGTTCGGTTGAACCTCCGGCGACTACACAGCAAGAGGTCCAGAACTCTCCTCCATTTATATATATCCATAAACGCCTAATTTAATTCGAATCCCATGCTAATTCTTATTTGTTCACTGACTCAGTTCTTCAAGAGAACACCAATGGAATCTCTACTGGATTGTCAGATTCAAGTTGATGAACGTCAAGGGAACTTGCCAATATCAGCTTCTTTTGGGTCCGATTACTTGGAAAAAGTTGCTTATCAGGGCTGCCAACCAGAGGCAAGTATATTTTCACCAAAGCATGCACATTCAGGACTATTTCTGTGATTCCAATTCATATAATTTCTTCTACAAATCGTTCAGGATAAAGAACTCGCGAAAACCTTACTCAGACCTTTCAAGTTTTTCTTGAAAGACTTGGCTCAGGAATCTCTGCTAACCAAGGCCAAGTTCGGATCGGTTGATCGGATCTTTGTAGTGTGCAAAGAAGATGGACTTATCAAAGAGGACCTTCAGCTATGGATGATCGAGAACAGCCCAACTAAAGAAGTCAAGCACATTGAAGCTGGCCATATGGTCATGCTTTCAAAACCTGGAGAGCTTTGCCAATGTCTTCTTGAAATTGCAGAAGCTAATTACTAGTAATTAATTCTTCATATCAATAACAATTAATCGACTTGCTCCAATGCCAATTCCATTTTAGTAAACTCCAGTTTAAGTACAAGGATTTCAGTTTTTCTGATTCAGAATAATTAATTTCCTAGTCAATTTTTTAAGGTTATGGAATTATAAAATTATGTAACGACATGATTTCTATTTGTATATCATCTCTTTTTTTCCCCCCTTTGATAATGTCGGAATCAATAGTTATTAAATGTGTACTGGATAGATTAACGAACCAGCACTTTCAAATACTATTATATCGTCTTAGTCTTTCAAAATTATCAGAGCAACTACCTATTTAAAGATTTTTACAAAAAAGGAAAGGATAAACACGAACGAACCTACAGGCTACAAGGTAAAGCGTCGTCTCCAAGTCCAACTTCATCTTCCTATAATTGCATAACCAGCAAAGATTGGATGACTGCAAGAATAGATACTATAATAACAACATATTTAGATAATGTTTTCCTCTCACTTTTCCTCCCTTTCCTGAACCTCTTCCCATAAAGAACTTTAATCATGACGTCACAATCTAACCTAGGAGGACACCAACAGATAAGCTATGGAAGACAACAGGATCTCCTCTGTCTTTCCTTCCGGAGGGAACAGTTCTGATCAACTCCAAATCATATAGCTATAGGAATGTTAATGGTTGTTTGGTTGAAAAAGTAAAAAGTTCTTTTGAAATAGAAACTGCTTTTTTAAAAGTTATAACACAGCTTTTTTAAAAGCTAAAATTTGCAGCTTTTCAGAAAAGCCCAAAAAAAAAAACAGCTTTTTCGGGAAGCTGTTTTCAACGTTTAAAATTTGCGTCACTTGTTTACGCAAAGAAGTGTTCCGCCGACTCTGTTTCTTCTCTGTCAAGAAGCGCAGAGCAGATGGTGAAGATGGTAGTTGCGAGAGAGCAAGAGCAGTGGTCAAGAAGCGCAGCAGCAACGATCTGGTCCTCTCTTCTCTCCGCGATCTGGTCCAACGCTGAATAGCTCTTCTCTCTGCTTCTGCTCTGTGTAGTCAAATCTGCTAGAGATTGCGAGATCCAGAGGTAGTTTTTCTCTCCATCGTTGCTTCCATTTCTTTTGATTCGTGGGTTACTGTTTCTGGGGTTTAGTTTGCAGAATAATTTCGGGCCCTCCAAGTTTATACTATCGGACGACCCATACTTGCTTCAGACAAGGTTCTTCTTTTCTTTTAAACTCATTGTTTCATCTTTAAAGGTTTCTTCTTTCTATTTCTCTGAGGAGTTCTTTCTTCTGTGCTTTGTTTTGGCTGCTGGGTATACAGAAAGTGGGAAAAATGTTGGGATAAAAATCCCATGTTTTATCTTTTCTTCTCTTGAATCTTTGAGATGGGTATTGAGATTGTGATCTGTAACTGGGGTTTGGTTTTTGAAATTCAATTATTTACCATGATGTTGTGATTTGAGATGTTGACAATTCACATTTTCGGTGGGAAGTTGATGGCAGTAGTAAGATAATATGTGAGAATTGAAATGGGAATTGGGAAAATTGGATGAGGGAAAAAGTTGTATTAGAGAAATGGGCTCAGGGAATTTGTCCAAATAGTGGTTACTGGTGTTATGAGAGGTGAGGAAGTGGTGCCTTAGTCTTCAGCATTGTTGTTTGTTTTTGGACTGATAAGATTAGTTGATTAACAACAGACTCGTCCTTCTTTCTAATTTCTGAAATGTCTATGTATCTTGTACCAACTGTCGTGTTGTGTCATTCTTTCTGAAATTTTGGTTCATTGCTTGTTATGATAAATTGAAACATGCATATATGTAAAAGTCAAGTCCAAATAGAGCATTAATCACTTCTGTGAATAAAAAAATGTGTCTTGTCCTGATTTAACTTCCAAATTTGCAGTGAAGAGGGTGCTATTGCTGTTGACGCATTTGCTCAGCCACTTGGTGAGCCTATGGACCTGATGACTGCACTGCAGCTTGTATTGAGAAAGTCTCTGGCTCATGGGGGCCTTTCCAAAGGTCTTCATGAAGGTGCAAAAGTGATTGAGAAGCATGCTGCCCAGCTGTGTGTGTTGGCAGAGGACTGCAATCAACCTGACTATGTTAAACTAGTCAAAAGGCTTTGTGCTGATCATGGCGTGGTACCTTCAAATTGATGGCAAAATATAGACGGCAAACTATAGAAAGAATTGTCAAGGTTGATGTAGTCAATGATATGTAATGAGAGTTCTGATATTTTTTAGAGTTAATATAATGGCATCCATGTCTGAGGAGTCACTTGTGTTTTGCGTCATGCTTTAACTTGTGTTAACACATGAATATTGAACATAGTCAAGTTACCGTGCAATAACTTTTCTTTTCTAATACGAGGATAAACTTTTCCATCATGTAAGATATTCAGTTGTAGTAAATAATGGCCATGAACTCGAGCAACAGCTATGTACTCATATTTTAAAGCAACAGCTACGTACTTGGACAAGTTAAAGAGAGTGCAAAGAAAAAATATTGTTACCGTTCATGGCAATTTCAAGGAGCTATGTTCTTAAGTCATAAGATAACATGCAGAAGATAATAGACTTTGACAAGCACAAGGGACAAAAAATAACAATGCCGGGGAGCATATTCCAAATCTTTTTATATTACAATAAAATACATTATTTATTATGTATTTAACTATTTACTCAACTTGAATATTTATTTTGAGATTATAATATTATTTAGTTTTTTATATGTTTTAATATTTATTTTTAATATTAGTTTTATTTCCTACTAGAAAATGAGACATCTCTTTAAATAATTTCCTACAAGATAGAAGTGAATTTATCAAACAATTATAAAGTAAATATAAACTCATTGATTAATATACTTTGAAAATTATTTATATGCATAAATAATTTTTATTACAAAATAAAATGTAGTTAAAATTAACAAAAGTGCTTTTTATTTTTGTGTTGCCAAACAGTCTACTGTATGAAGCTCTTTCAAAAAAGTTGTTTTTTAATTAACAACCAAACAGTCAACTGGTTTCTTAGAAAAGTTCTTCTGACAAAAGCTCTACTAATAAAAGCTCTACTGATATAAGCTCTACTGACAAAAGCTCATCCAAACAGGCACTTCCTGTGTATGCTTAAGATTTTCTACATACTTTTTCTTCAACAGTTTGTACTGTTTTAGAATA
>JANZLH020000377.1:239671-251452 GCA_026770325.2 Erythroxylum fimbriatum
AGACATATGGCTACCTTTTTTATGAAGGCATCGAATTTAAATTCTACTTTGATGAGTCTCAAATTTTGACATGAAATTGGGAACTAGGTGCAGCAAAATTTGTGGATGAATATATATGTTTGTGTTCTATTTAGGTGTTTATGAACAAATAGGGAATATTAATTGGGTATGGATGATATTGAGTTAAGCTTGAAGTATACATGAAATAGTCATCAAATTGAAATGATGAATTTTGAATATGAAGTGTTTGATACTTAGGAATAAGATATGTTATGGAAAAAGGATAGAGAGTTTGAATGATGAGATGTAGTTGAATGTGATGAATCATTTCAGTAGAGATTAGAAGTTTTAATAAAACAAAGTTGGTGTTTTAATTGATATGAAGTCGTTTTGTGCTAGAAGAGGTGAACTGTAGAAGATTATGGGTGTATATGATGTTAGAATGGATGTAGGAACCTTTGGAGAGGCTTTGAAAGGAGTTTTGGGTCACCAATGTCCATTAGATGGACTTTAGGTCCGTTAAACGGAGCCCTAGACCAGTGCATGGGATGTCCATTAAACGGACTTTCTCGGGTGAAAAAGCGCCCCAAGCCTGACAATGTCCGTTAAAAGGACATTCTCGGGACAGCTACAGTAAATCATAATTTTGACCCTTTTAAAGGGAAAATCTCATTTCAAGTTCTCATGAACGCTGTAGATCTCGAAGTACTCTTTCCAACCGTCTAAAACCGAGATCAATCCGACAACTTTTGTGAAAGTTATTGCAATCTCGGCAACATAGGTTCATTAGGAGTGAGGACATAAACATGGTTGCTTCTTTTGACCATAACTTCTTCTATAGACCTTCAAATGACTTGATTCTTAAAGCAATAGATTCCTAACACATTGTTATTTCTTTCCATGAAATTTGTAGTAATTGGTGTTGAAATGAAAAAGATTGATCAAACGAAAGTGTGGGAATCTGTTGGAACAGTGTAAATGAGATTATTTTTACTGAGCATACTGTTTTGATTATATCTAGATCTACAGGAGTTCAAATGAGATGATTTTTGTTTCAGAGTAAACTAGAGCAATAGGGATACAATTCATATGAAAGAGTCAAATTATGATTCAGTCTCTAAGATGTTCAATTTATGAATGGAATTTGTATATAGTGAATTATTTTTGGATAAGAGCAGTCTGAAAATGATTTAGGTATATCTTCCAAAGTACTGAACCGAATTGAGTGATTTTGGTGTCCATAGAAATATAAGACATAGAGGAACACTTTTCTAGAGAAGAGTATGACTAAATTACATCTATTTCAATTTCTAATTGGATGTGAACAGTAGACCCGAAAGTGTGACTTGGGAAAAAAACTGAAGTGAGTCAATGAGAAAGAAATAGAAATATTAATGGTCTTCGTGAGTCATAAACCTAACTATAAATTATACTTAGATGAGTTTTGATATGAGAATGATTTTGTGATGAAATTGATGGTAAGATACCCGAGATTGTCGTGAATATGCATGGTACATATTTCATTGCCTACATGTGCATTATTAAACACTTATAATTGTATAAATTGTGATGTATGGGTATCTTGCATAAATGGGTTGTGCAGGTTAAATGTTCGCGTTCCCAAAATTTGGAAACAAATGCTAATCTGGAGCGTACTGTGAGTAGACCTAGATGGTCTCATCCATTGTTTGTTATGTTTTGAATTTTGTATTGATTGATTACTAAATGCTCATATGAATGTGATTGACCGTGTTAAATTCTGGGCAAAAGGTCCGAGGAATGTGATATTTGCTTGGGATATTAAAGTGCTACTTGCATGTGAATGAGATTAAATAAGTGTACATAATTTGATTGATAAATGCTGGACTACGGTCCGATGAAAATGTGTTCTGAATGGGAATTTACATATGAATGATAATGTGATTCTCAACTAAATGTTAGATGCCGGACTAAGGTCCGATGATATGTGAATGTGATTGTATAAGTATATGCAAAGGTGATTGAGGCATTCCATTTCATGAATGCTTTAAATATAATGGGAGTTATGGCCAGAGTAGCCACTAATCAGAGCTTAAAGCTCAAAGTGTGAAAAGAGCCTCGAGCTCAAATAGTGATTCAGAGCCTCAGACTCAACGTTTAATGAGCCCTGTATCACCTAAGTGGATAAGGAGCAGTTATCAATGAGCCCTATATGGGACAATTTAGGCACTCGGTTACAATAAAATAACAAATGAAAAGTGGGTCTCATATGCACTGCATATGCATTATATGAGTGATTAAATTGTATTGAATGTGAAGTGTGAATTGTGTATGATGTGAATTGTGTGTTACGTGATTGGGTGAGCCATCGATGATAGTCACTCATTGAGTTCACAAAACTCACCCAAAATTTTTTAATTATTTTTCAGGCTTTGAAGAGTACCTCGTTAGACAAACGGGAGTATACCTACTGCATACAAGTAAGGGATAAAGGTTAGGATAAGTTCGCGTATGCATTGTACTCTTTCTTTTCTGTATCAAATTGTATACTTTATGCTAATTATGTTTTTCGAAAGTATTGTACAATGTTTGTATAAATGATGTTGTAATGTAAAGTTGTTATGAATAAAATGTTTTGTATCTGTAACAAGCCCAAATTGCTATTGAAATTTCTGATGATAGTATTGCTATGATTGAAAATGTCTATGAAATAAAGCAGGCCAAAATTGTTTACTGATTTCCGTGCATTTGGTTGTAAAAAAAATATTTCTAGACTGAGTTTGACTGTTTCAGTGCGCTAGCACGCCACCCTTGCAGGGCACGAAATCGGATATCACCCACGATGCCAGGTTTGGGTCCTGTGGGAGTGGGGTGTTACAATTATGGTTGAAACAGAGGCTGTGTGTGCCTAATGTGGAGGATCTCAGGAAGGAAATACTCGAGGAAGCTCATATGGCCACCTATGCTATGCATCCTGGTACTACCATGATGTATAACACACTAAAGCAGCATTTCTGGTGGCCTGGAATGAAGAAGCAAGTAGCAGAATATGTATCTAGGTGTATGACATGCCAGTAAGTTAAAGCTGAGCACTAGGCTCCGGTAGGGAAGCTACATTCGTTGCCTTCCAGAGTGGAAATAGGAATGAATCATTATGGACTTCATCATAGGATTGTCTAAGACTCCGAGGAAAAATGATGCGATATGGGTCATAGTGGACTGGTTGACTAAGTCGGCCCACTTCCTACCAGTGAGAGAGAATAACTCACTACATCAGTTGGCCCGGAGATATGTGAATGAGGTGGTAAGACTACATAGGGTTCCAGTGTCCATTATATCGGACAGGGATCTCAGATTTACTTCAAGGTTTTGGAGGAGCTTGAAGTCTGCTATGGGTACTAAGTTGAACTTCAGTACAACATTTCATCCTTAAACAGATGGATAAAGTGAGAGGACAATAAAGACTTTTGAGGATATGCTCAGAGCTTGTGTATTGGAGTTTCAAGGAGCTTGGGATCAATACATAGCTTTGATTGAGTTTGCTTATAACAATCATTACCACAGTAGTACCAGAATGGCACCATACAAGGCACTGTATGATAGAAAATGTCGGTCACCATTATATTGGGACCAAGAGGGCTTGAGAATAGTTGAAGGCCCAGAGTTGATACACGATACAGTGGATAAGGTGAAGTTGATCCAAAGCCGAATTAAAGCGGCTCAGGAAAGATAGAAGAGTTATATGGATCAACATCGACGTGATATGGAGTACAGTGTGGGAGACAAAATCTTTCTCAGAGTGTCACCTTGGAGAGGAGTTTTGAGATTCGGTAAAAAGGGTAAGTTGAGCCCTAGGTACATTGATCCTTATGATATTATTGAGAGGATAGGACCTTGGCCTATAAGTTGGCTTTACCGAATGAGATGTCTCAATTTCATAATGTGTTTCATGTGAGTATTCTCCGAAGATATCGATAGGATTCGACACATGTGATACCGGCTCAGGTGATTGAGGTTGCTAGTAACTTGAGCTATGTAGAGGAGTTGATCAAGATTGTGGGATCTCAGATCAAGCAATTGAGGGACCGAGTCATTCCATTGGTAAAAGCCCTTTGGAGGAACCACTCGACTGAGGAAGTAACTTGGGAAATGGAGGAGCATATGAGGAGACAATATCCCCTCCTTTTCGAGTACAATATCCCCTCCTTTCCGAGTAAACAGGTAAGAATTTTGAGGAAGAAATTTCTTTTAAGGAGGGGAGAGTTGTAACATTCCTTTACCTAGAATAGTAAATATGAGTGATTACTGAGAGATTAGAAATGCATTTCATGCTCATGCATAATATGTCATACTCATACACGTGAATACTGAAAATTTTGCACATGAAAATAATTGTACATTCATTCATGGATAATTCCGGGTATAATTGAATTAAGTCGTGATATATTGGGGATTTTGAAATTTATTACATTGGAAATTTTATTGGTTAGCGGAATTGTTATATTTTTTAATTTTGATGAATTTTAGGAATAATTTATATGGTTTATATGGAAAGTAGAAATAGGAATCAAATGATATTGGAAATAATTCTAATGTAAGGAGGAAGTCAAAGGAATTAGTTCAAAAACAAAACTTAGTTAGAGCTTTAGACATTAGAGAAGTGACAAGTGTCACTGACTTAGTTAAGTTGATTTTTATAATTTTGTTAGAAAGTAAGTTAAGTTCTTTGAGAGTTAAAAAGGCTAAGTACTAAGTCTTAATTACTTTCTCGTAGCCATCTTCTTCCAGTTTCTTCCAATACATAGAGTTTTTCATCAAATATCCTCTGACAGATTTCTTTGCTTTCCTTATCCCACACCACTCCCACCTTGCTATTTGTTTCTTCTACCCTAAGAAAAACCCGAAGCTAGTTAACTTATACATTGGTGTGCGTGAATTGCATAAAGTTTAGTGCTTCGTGATAATTAAATATTTTGGAGTTTTATCAAGTAAGTATTGTGTAAATCTTTTAGAGTTGTTGATTTATGAGATAAATTTTATGAATTAACTATTATTTGCATGATCATGGAATTAACGATCATCTTTTTGAACACTGTGCTAGTGAGATGAAAAATCTGGATATAATGTTATTTAGTATTCGACGGTTATTTGTGATTAGATAATGTAGAAACGATTTTCTTGGAGTTGAATGATCTTAGAAATCATGTATAATTAGGTGTAGAAACAATTTGAAGAAAATAGAAGTGAAGGCTCTATTTTCACTGTATACGTGAGTGTTGAGTATTTTTAAGGATGAGAACAAAATGAATTTTTGAGTAAAGGAAT
Organism: Erythroxylum fimbriatum; assembly: GCA_026770325.2. Classification (NCBI taxonomy): domain Eukaryota; kingdom Viridiplantae; phylum Streptophyta; class Magnoliopsida; order Malpighiales; family Erythroxylaceae; genus Erythroxylum; species Erythroxylum fimbriatum. The sequence goes on from JANZLH020000377.1 coordinate 244,976, forward strand.
AAGTATGTGGTGATGTCTGGGAAGGAAAATGAATGATCTAAAATAAAAGATGAGGAATAAATGAAGAAGATGTAGAAGTTGAAGGTGAAGAAAAATGAGAGTGAAATAGTGTAGTAAAGTGGAGTTCTGCGTGGATGAAGTTTTCTAGTTCTTTTGATGACTTTCATGAAAACTTGGATTTTGGAATTTTATTTATGAATGATGAGTATAATAAGAGATGAGAAGATTGTTTAAAGTGGATGTTGGGAAGAAAAATAGAGAATGTACAAAAGGTTGAAAAGTAGAGAATGTGAAATGCAGAAGGTAAAGAGTTACATAACTGATATCTGGTTTTTGAGGATTTAGAGATTTTTTAGTAAACTTGCATATTTAGGGGTATTGTGAATGTGTTGTGAATGAGTTGAATGGAAATAAAGTAGAAATAGAAAAAAATAAAGATTGAGGCGTAGGAGTTAGTGGGAGAAGAAGCACAATGAATGAAGAAGAGAAGTTGGAAAAGTTAATATTGATCTGAAATTTCCTTGATTAAATTGTATTGATCTAGGAAGATTTTGACAAAATTGTCTTCATGAAATTGTAGATCTTTCTTTTAGGTTTTTATTGATATAAAGTTTGTAATTTTTGGAGTTCTAAATCAAAAGTTATGGAGATTTGAAGTTGGGTACGTGACTAAAGAAGTTGCGATCGTGCTTGAGCAAGATCGCGATTTCCAACCACGATCGCGACTTTGGCATAAAAATCGCGTTCGTGCACTTTGGCATGTGCACGATCGCGACTTTAAAGTTTTATGTGATGAGTATAGGTCAGTTTTTCGGCAATATCTTCTTCGTCCGACCTCTAAATGACATGAGAATTAGACCATTGGACTTGTAAGACATTGCTCTACCTCTTCACCAAAATCTTAGCCATTTGAAATCAATTGAGAGAGATTGAGTGAAAAATGTGGAACGGGTCTGACTGAGTGTGTTTAGTCCAACTTTTTTTTGTCCGTATATATCACATATATGACTTTTGCTCACACTCGTGAGTCACTCACACCCGTAAATTTTTCCCCTCACACCCGTGAGTGTTAATTGTTGGACCAGCGATTTTAATTGTCACATCATGACACTGTGCTCTCTAATACCTGAGAGCATTTTGCAATTGAGCAATCTTGCTTCTTTTGATCATAACTTCTTCTCTAGACCTCTAAATGACTTGATCTTGAACCAATAGTTTTCTAACACATTATCTACCTCTCCATAAAAGTTGGTAGCATTTTGAATTGATCGGAAAAAGATTGTTTGAATGAAAGTGAGGGAATCTGTTGGAATGGTATGAACTGGTATTATTTTACTGAACATACGTCGATATTTTAATTATATCTGGACCTGTAGGGTTTCAAATTAGACGATTTTTAATTTGGAGTAAACTAGAGACATAGGCTTACAAATTATGTGAAGAAGCCAAATTTTAATTCAGTTTTAAGACTTTCAGTTTCTAGATGGAAGTTGAGTATAGTGTACTGTTTCAGTATAAGAATAGTCCGAAAATGTTGAGGTATAACTTTCGGATTACTGAACCAAATTAAATGATTTTAGTGTTATTAGAAGCTTAAGACAATGGAGAACATTTTTCTAGAAGAAATGTTGCCAAATTACTTCGTTTGCATTTTCTAATTGATTATGTAAAATAGACCCGAAGGTTTGGAAATTTGGAAAAATTTATAAGAAGAAAGGAGAGTTTGGATAATGTGTAACCTGGTAATGTTGGAATATTATTAGTGAATGAATTATTGGTATCAAAGTACTAAAGGTATAAGTTTGTTTGTTAATAAAAATATTCATATGATTGAGACTGTGATTCAAAAAAGAGGAGTAAAGTGTATCAAGTTTGAGTGAATGAGAATTTGATAATATATTCAGGATTGTCATGAACATGCATTATATATATTCCATATCCACACTTGTGTATAAATGAATGCTTATAATTATGCAAAGTTATTAATGTGTGTGTGCAATGTGTGTATTGCAAAGTTATGATGTGCAGGATAAACGTTCGCATTCAGACGTTTCTATATCATGGAAACAAATGCTAATATGGAGCGCACTGTGAGTAACCTAGATGGTTTCTCTTAATTAACTGCTTGCTATAAATTATGTTGTGAATGATGATATGAATGCGATTGGTTATGTTGATGTCGGACAATGAAGGTCCAAGATTTGATGCATGTATGTGAATATGAAGAAATAAGTGTTTTAAAATGTGAAAACTGTGTGATTATGCTTATGAATGCAAAAGTGATATTCAACATTATGTTGAATGCCGAACCACGGTTCGATAGTGAATATGAAATTGAGTGTGAATCTGAAAGTATGTGATAGACTGAAATTGTGTGCATGTGATGCATTCTACTACATAAATGCATGAAACATAAAGGAAGTTGTGACCAGAGTATCCACCGTAAAAAAGCTTAAAGCTCATAATGTGAAAAAGAGAGCCTAGAGCTCAGAAAGTGTATAAGGGCCAAAGGCTCACTATGTAAAATGAGCCCAATATCTCCAACAGGTATGGGACAATTATAAATGAGCCCGTATCTCCAATAGATACGGGACAGTTAGACACTCGGTCACAACAATGTAATAATTAGAAAAGAGTCATATGAGCATTTCATATACATTTTTAATAAGTATGTTTGATTGTTTGAAATGTAAAAGTTGCCTTACTTGTAAGTGAAAATGATATGTTATGTTTCTTGCAAAATGCAAAGATGTGATTACATGCTACGTGTATTGATGTATTGCATGAATTGAGTGAACCATCGATGATGGTTGCCTCATTGAGTTCGCAAAACTCACCCAAAATTTGCAATATTTTTCAGGCTCAGAAGAGTTACCCCATTAGGCTAACGGGAGTACAGACACTGCATTCGAGTAAGAGATAGAGGTCGAGATTAGTTCGCATCTACATTTGCTTTCTTTATTTTGTATCAAATTTTGTATTCCATAATTTCTGTACAATATGTATATGAATGATTTTAAAATGTAATGACCTTATGACTAAAATGTTTTGTATCTAAAATGAGCCCAAGTGTTTAGTGAAATTATGATAAACTGTATAATGATTGAAACTCTTAAGGATTAAAAATGTTTATCAATAAAAGTATGGGCTCGAGTTTGATTATTGATTTCCGCATACGTGTGTGTTAATTTTTGAAAAAAAAAGTATTGAATTCAACTGTTTGACTGATTGAGTGTGCTAGCATGCCACCCTCTCGGGCACGGACAAGGATATCACTAAGGATGTCGGGTACGTGTCTTGTGAGAGTGGGGTGCTACATGTACCAAGGTACTTGTGGGGATAAAGGTCTCAAAAGCTTATAAGCAGAGCCATCGGTGTAAGTTTTTGAAGAACTAAGAAGTCATTCCAAATAATCCGGAGAACTATTCGGTTGGTATTGAATGGGTTCAAAATCAACAATGAGCTCTATAGGAAAATCTTGCCACCTCCACACATTATTTCTAATTATGTCAGAAACCTTTGTTGTTATAGGCAAGCCCGACCCATTTATCTCTCTCGGAGATAAGAAGTTCCTTAGGATTTCCCTCGGATGCCAAGGATCCTACCATAAGAGTGTGGACTGTCCATTACCTATCTTAAATCTAAATTGATTCCCTAATTTGTCCTTCACACTTAAGAGTTTCCTCCAGCTCCAGGAACTGTTATTGGTAGGTTGTGCACTCCAAAAAAAATTTCGTCTCAAAATGATTGTATGCACCCTTTTAATCCACATGGCCTCTTTATCATAGAAAAGGTACCAAATCCTCTTGGCTAACAAAACAAGGTTCCAGGTTGGCAAATGCTTAATCCTTAACCCCCTTCCTTTTTTGGTTTAGTAAGGTCACTCCATTTAACTTTGGAATGAGAGTGACTATCCACCCTCCTAGCCCATAGAAAATTCTTGAGTTTAGCTTCTAATTCCTTGAGGACAGAATAAGGGAGAATAAAGTGAGAAGCCCAATACACCTGGATTGAAGAAAGAACAGAACTCACTAGTTGTAATCTACCCGCATAAGAAAGGTTTTTGTGGGTCCATTTATTAACTCTCACGTTATCCAATAAAGGTAAACACTCCCTCCTTGATAACCTTCTTGTAATGAGGGGAACTCCTAAATACTTTATGGGTAGGGATCCTTTCTTAAGGCCAGACATTTGTTCCATTTGGCTTGTCAAGTGATCCATGTCATGAGAGAGGAAAAACTAACTTTTGGAAGCATTTATATCTATTCCTGAAAATCGAGAGAAAGAGTTTAGACAATTGAGCAATATTTGAGCTGAACTGATGTCAACTTGACAGAACAATAGTAGGTCATCCGCAAACAGGAGATGGGTGAGTTTAAGAGTTTTGCATCTCTATTGGTATTTGAAAGACGGATTTCTAATTATGCAATCATTTAAGCTCCTAGAAAAAACTTCCATACAAATAATAAAGAGGAAAGGAGATAAAGGGTCTCCTTGTCTCAGCCCAGATTTTCCTTTGAAGAATTTGGAAGGTGATCCATTGATCAAAATGGAGTACGAAGGGGAAGAAATGCACTTTTTTATCCAAGCTATGGACTTTGGAAGAAGGCTTATACCTTCTAAAGAATTAATGAGAAAATCCCAATGGATGGAGTTATAGGCTTTTCGGAGATTGAATTTAAAGGCATATCTCTTCTAATTATTAGAAAGGTGGTAGTTTTTGAAAATTTCTTGGGCTAGCAAGATGTTATCACCAATTCTCTGAACCTTAATGAAAGCACTTTGGTTAGGACTAATAATGTGAGGAAGAATTCTCTAATCCTATTTGCTATGATCTTAGCTATCACCTTGTACAACATGTTACAACAAGAGATAGGCCTATAATTTACCGCTGTGGATGGATGAGCTTTTTTAGGAATTAAAGTAATAAAGGTGGAATTAAGCTCTCTGAGAAGTTTTCCATGTTCAAAAAAATCTTGGATGGCCCTAGTGATATCCCCCCAATAATGTGCCAAGTTTGTTTAAAGAAAAAACCAGTAAACCCATCTGGGCCAGGAGCCTTATTAGGGTTGAAAGAGTTTAACACCTCTCTAATTTCTTAAGCTGAAACTTCAGCTATAAGGGAATTTGAAAGGTTTTCAGGTAAGGCATGAGTAAAAAGTTGATCTACAAGTCCTTTAAAGAATAAAGGGATTTTCTACGACCAATAGAACTTTGAAAGAATTCCACAAACTGATCTTTTATCTCTTTGTGGCCTACTATCCTTTTCCTATTACCCACTTCTAGAGAATTGATAGCGTTTCGGTTTCTGTTGGCTATGTGTGAGTTTTGGAAAAGCCTGGTGTTCCTGTCCCCTTCCTTTGACCACTTAATCTTGGATGCCTGTTTAAAGAAAGACTTTTGATCATCTAAGGCTTTAATTAGGTCATTAATGGCCTCTGTTTCTTTTACATACACATTCTGTTGGGCTTTGTTTCTGAAGCCCAACAATCATTCCAGAGTCATAAAGCGTGAGACATCAGCGTATATCCTATAGGGTTATTTCCATGGAACCTCTTTAGCCCTCATCGTTTCATCCTCATTCTCATAACATCCCCAAACCATAAGGAGTGAGCCCACACCAGTCAGACACCCAAATCCCTCCTTGACTTTTTTCAAAAAAATTGTAGTTCTATGTATCTAGTTTATTTTGAAATAAGAATCATCTCATTTGGAGCTCTATAGATCAAAATATCACCAAAATACTGAAGCATGTTTAGTAAAAATATCCAACTTGTACTCTTACAACCGATCCCCTCACTTCGATTCAATCAATCTTTTTCAAATCAATACCAAAAGCTATAAATTTTTGTGGAGAGATAGAGGAATGTATTAGAAATCCAATGCTTCAAAAATCAGGTCATTTGGAGGTCGGACAACAAAGTTATGGCCAAGATAGTGAAATATGTTCAGGTTAGGGGGAGACCGGCGGGCCGTGATCGTGCGCGCGCGGCCACGAAGTCGCGATCGCGCAAATCTTCCCGCTTTTCTTCTTCCGACCTGTAATAGTAAAAAAGGCATAACTTTCACTACAAATATTAGATTAAGGTCATTCAAAGACTGATTTGAAGAAGACTTCTAGACCTACAATTCTATGAAGACTCCAAGAAGATATTTTGCCTTCAATATGGTTAAAATTTCCAATCAATGTAGCTGTCCCAAATGTCCATCCTATACAGCATCACAAATTCCAATGATCATAACTTCCAGCTTCGATATCCAAAAATTTCATACTTTATATCATTGGAAAGCTAGAAAGATAAGACAACTTTCATGAAGACAACTTTGGCTAATTCTGCCTAGATTGATACAGTTTTTTCTTTGAGTTTAGAACACAATTTCTACACCTATGAAAGCTTGTAAAATGCAATATCTCTTCATATCAATCCACTACTAAGTACCTTTCGGTAACTCTTGAACCTCACCTCAAGTAATTCA
>JANZLH020000377.1:326859-340693 GCA_026770325.2 Erythroxylum fimbriatum
ATCTCTGCGTGGATACCTTTAGAGATAGTCTCTATTGGCTATTTAGGTTTGAGTTTACATACAGACACATGGATCCTAGCTTTAGGGAATGTCCCGGCAACAAAAATTTTTGTTTTCCGCACCTTGTACATCTGATGTACACCCCGGGATTTTCCTACAATTTTAAGCCCAACCTAAGGTCTTGAATCTAGATCGTGGTCATCATTTTTAAATGAAGGTTTACGGAAGGTTGACAACGATGAATGTCTTTGAGTTGTTGTCTTCTTTTACTTTGAGATTTTGTCTTCCTTTTTCGAACATAGACTTCATCTTTATTGTCTATGTCGTCATAGTTGAGTGTTAGACATATTTCACAATCTGACTCACACATGGATGGATCCATATCCTATATGAAACGTTCACAATGATGATTGATGTATACAGGCCATCCATGAGGTTTAACATAATAGATTGGAGGTCCATCTTTGTTTTCTTGTGTGATAGCACTGATTGAAGCATTAAAATTGGTACCAGATGTTCTTGAGAATCTAAGCTGGTCTTTATTGGCCCTAGTGTAGATGGATTTAACAGATCCATCTCTTAGTGTCCTGAGAATAAAAGGAATAGCTATTTGGAAAGAATGCTTGTGATGAACATAAAACACCTTCTAATAGTTAGTGATCTATTCTGTTGGCATAAGCTTTTTAAGTTCCATTAGTGGCAATTGTTTTGGGATCCAAATGATAGGATTTTGATCATGACCTCGATGTACTACCATATACAAAGCATCAGATGTAGAACTTGAAAAATTAAGATCTACGATATGACTCTGTAAACGATAAATCACTTGGTGGTGCAAAGTAGCCATAATTATTGTAGGCTCTTGTTCTGCTCTATTGTAACATCCCGTCCCCCTATTAAGGGCTAGAGCCCAAGATTTCAGTAACGGAGAAAATAGTAATGAGAGATTTAGAAAAATGCATCTTATGCTTATGCATAAGGTTAGCCTACACGCACTTAAATTTTAAATTTTTTCACATGAAAATAAATGTGCATGCATTCATTGACATATTCTGCATATAATTGATTTTAAATGTGATTATGTGATAATTTTGAATTAATTGTATTGAAAATTGATGTGGAGAATATACGTATTGATTTAGAATTTTTGGTGAAGTTTAGAAATTTTTTTGAAAGTATTGAGTATTATTAGACTAGGAAAAATGCCAAGAGGCAAGTAAATTGATGTATGGAAAAAAGAAATGAGTGTAATGATGATGTTAAGAGATGAGAAGATGTTTAAAGTCAATGTTGGGAAGAAAAATATAGAATGCATAAAAATTTGAAAAGCAGAGAATGTGAAATACAGAATATAAAAAGTGGCATATTAATATCAGGTTATTGAGGATTTAGAGATTTTTGAGTAAATTTGCATATTTAGGGGTACCGTGAATGTGTTGAAATTGAGTTGAAGGGAAATGGAATAGAAAGTCTAGAAATAAAAATGGAAATGATGGATTAGTGTTGGAAGACACCTTAGAGAAGTTGGCTGAGAATGAAACAAAGAAAAGAGAAAGAGAGGTAAAAGTTTGATCTGAAATTCCTTGATTAAACTGTATTGATCTAGGATGATTTTGATAAAATGGTCTTCATAAAAGTTGTAGATCATTCTTTTAGCTTTCCATTTAAATAATGTTTGCAATTTGTGGAATTCTGGATCAAAAGTTATGTAGGTTTGAAGAAGAGAGGGGATTTTTTTTTTGCAGGAAACATGCAAAAAATAGTGAGAGGAAAGTCACGCTCATGCATAAGCACGACGGTAACTATGCAGGGGAAAAATTGGGTGAGTTAAAAGTCACCCTCGTGCTCCCGAAGTAACTCACACTGAACACCTTTGGTTCTTTAGCCATAACTTTGTCATCCGACCTCTAAATGATTTGATTCTTAAACCAATAAACTCGTAAGGCATTGATTTACCTCTCCACAAAAAATCATAGCCATCTGAAATAAATTGAGAGAGATTGAGTGAAAAATATGAGACTGGTGGAGTGAGTGTGCTACAACCCAAACTTTTGTCTTATTCTCTCACCCCCGTGAATTATTCTCACACCCATGACTCTCTCTCACACCCGTGATTTATTCTCACGGGCGTGACTCCTACACCGGAGTGATTGTTCACTCTCACGCCCGTGAGTTAATGGATGGGGGATATTTAATTGTCACATCATGCTACAGTGCTCCCTTAATAGTTTACTCTCGTGCAAGCTAAATCGTCTTGCTTCTTTTGACCATAACTTCTTTTCTAGACATCCAACTGAGATGATATTTGATTTGGAGTAAACTAGAGACATAGGAATACAAATCATCTAAAGAAGTTGAATCTTGATTCAGTCTTTAAAACTTTCAAATTTCTGAATGAAGTTGTGCATAGTATATTGTTTTAGAAATAGGACAGTAGACCTGAAATTCAGTTTTTATGGAAAAATCTGAAAGTGATTCAATGAGTTATAAATTGTGATTTCAATGATTTTATTGAGATATAAACCTAAGTATAAATTATACTTAGGTGAGTTTTAATAAGGAGAATTAGACAAGAGGCTAAGAAGTGGACAAGTGTCCAAGTTTTAAAGTTAAGTTTTCTTAACTTTGAAAGACAAGTTATTGTTCTTGTCTTCATCTTTCTCGAAGCCTCTTTCTCCAATTTTTCTTTAACACAGAGTTTCTCATCAAATTTACACCAAAGTAAAATCTTGTTTTCTTCTATCCACTACCACTCCTACTTTGTTATTTCTTTCATTTGCCCCAAAGAAAACCAAAACCTACCATCCTCTACAATGAAGTACGTGAGTTGCATGAAAGTTAGGGCTTTATGATAGTTGAAGATTTTGGAGTTTTAACAAGTAAGTATCGTGTTAATCCTTATAAGAAGTATGAATATGAGATAAATTTGATGGGTTATCTGACATAACATAGTCATGGAAAAAGTGGCCATTTTCATGAATATTGTACAAAGTAGATAAAAGTTCAGATGTGTTGTTTTTACGTATTTGGGGATTTTTATCTGATATGATAGTGTAGAGATGATTTTGAGTAGAAAGATCATGGATTACATGCAGGAGAAGAGTACAAAATTTTTGAAAGTGATAAGGACATGTATGCTCTATTTTCCTTAACTGCGTATATATATATATATATATATATATATGTATATATATATATATATGACGTGAATGTTTTTGGATTTTGAGGATGAACAAATATGGGTTTGAAGTTAAGGAAATCATAGAGTGAGATGATGTCATGCTTTCAGTAGGATTCAAATGGAAAGTTGATAGTATATATATATTCATTGTTCACATACGTGAATATTTTGGTAAATTAGTGAAGGAATTATTAACATCAGAGTACCAAAGGTATAAGTATGTTTTGGAATAAGGATATTCATATGATTGAGATTGTGATTCAAAAAGGAGGAGTAAGGTGTATCTAGTTTAAGTGAATGAGAATTTGATAATAAGAGCAAGTAATGCTGGAAAAGAAACGATGGGTGATTGATTTATGAAATGAAAATAAGTATAGGTTATGAAGTTTGATAAAGTACCCGGGATTGTCGTTGAGCATGCATTGTACATAGTCCATATACACACGTATGCATAAATGAATGCTTATAATTGTTCGATTATTAATGTGTGTGCCACTTGTGTATTGTATAAATTGGATGTATAGGATAAATGTCCGTATTCAAACGTTTCCAGAAATTGGAAGCAAATGCAAATCTAAAGCGTACTGTGAGTAGACCGAGATGGTCTAACCTTATTGTTTGTTTTGTTTATGTTATGATTTGAGTAATTATGAATAATTATGAATGTGATTTGATTGTTGAATTTCGGACAATGAAGGTTTGATGATTGTGATATGTGAATGAGATATTGAAGTGCTAATTGTATGTGAATGTGATGAACTAAATGCTTCATGATATGAATGCATAATCACAAAGTGTTCTCAGCATAAATGTTGAGTACTAGACTAAGGTCCGCTAATATGTGAAAGTGAATAAGAGATTATATATGATTGATGCATTTCACTACATGAATGCATGAAAGATAAAGGTTGTTGTGACCAGAGTAGCCAACGTAAAAAGAGCTTTAAGCTTAGTTATGTGCATCAGGGCCTCAGGCTCAACATTTAATGAGCCCGGTATCCCCAATGGATACGGGACAGTTATTAATAAGCCCGGTATCTAAAATAGATAGGGACAGTTTAGGCACTCGGTCATAATAAAGTAACAAATAGAAAATGGGTCTCATGTGCACTGCATATGCATGATATGAATGATTAGAATGCGTTGAATGTAAAATGTGAAATGATTGATTAAGTGTATGTAATCCAATGTGATTATTAAATAAATGATGTGAATTATGTGTTATGTAACTGAGTGAGCCATTGAGGATGGTCAGTCGCTGAGTTCGCAAAACTCACCCAAAATTTGGAAATATTTTTCAGGCCCGGAAGGTACCCTGTTAGACAAATGAGAGTATACCTACTGCATTCAAGTAAGCGATAGAGGTCGGGATCAGTTCGCGTCTGCATTGTTTTTCATTTTTTTTGTATCCAATTGTATATTCCAAAATTTTTGCAAATTATACATGTAAATACTTCTGTATGCAATAACTTTCCAATTCGGAAATGTTGTAAACAAGTTTGATTAATGAGTGTAATAACACTCTTGAGTGAAATTGTTTATGTTTGGGAAAAAAAGGGTCGACTTGATTATTGATTTCCGCATACATGTTTGTAAAATTTGAAAAATTTGTAATAAGTTTTGAATGTCTGATTGATTGACTGATCTAGCATGCCACCCTTGCAGGGCACGGACTCGGATATCACTTAAGATGTCAGGTACACGTATCGAGAGGGTGGGGTGCTACAATGTGATATTAAAGCCCAGAATTAGTATCTTACATGGGCATTTTCAAAATATATGTCAAGTTACATGCATTTTAGTCATGTCATAGCAGACAGCGGCAACTGATCCCCAGTTTGAGTCACAAGCATGAACATTCCTTAAGATAAAGATTCACTGCATTTATATGTATGGTTGTATCATTAAACATGATATCAATATTATACTATGATGGTATACCTTGAATGTGATGTAGATGTGAATATATTATCGTGGATTGTTTGAGGAAAATGGGGTATAAGTAGAAATGATGAGATTAAAGTGTACAAGCCAGGTTGAAAGAAAATAAGTTTTTCTGTGACCTTGAATGGTTGAACTTGGACTTGAAATGGTTGTTTGAATATCATAATAAGAGTTTATGATTCAGTATAAGAATATTCCTGTGGAATTAAGATTAGAATTTCATAATGGTTATGATTCCGTAATTCTGAATTGATTGAGGATATACATATGGAAGATGAAATAAATGACAATAGGAAGATGAGATAAAAATAAGGAAAGAATAAAAGGGGAATGAAATAGACATGAATGACTTTACATGAGATGAATGATATGTAGTATGGGGAAAGTTAGAAATGCATATAAGATGGGATTTTATGTATGAATGCGATTAAGAAAAAGATGATAAATCAAATCAGATGAGTTAATGCACTCAAAATGGTAGTTGAATTATTATGAAATGATGTAGCATTAGAAGAGGTCAATTCTGGAAAATTGGAGTAGAATTGATGTTAGTAAGTGTGTTAATGTAAGGAAGAAAGTGAAGGCACAATGGTGGCCTGACAAAAAAATAAACTTCTATCACGATTGTGGTAAGAATAAAGAGAGAAATATTATCTAGGATCAATTAAGATCAAAGTATCATTAGTGTAAGATATAAATTGCTGATTTGTCGGAAATAAAGCTCTGGATAGAATGGGATGACCTTGATGATACACATCTAAGCATATGTGACAATAATGGTGTCTACTACATCATTGAGTTTTGATGAATAAAACATTATGACCATGCACGAAATGATAGAAATTGATTTTCTTGAGGTACTAAGAATGATCGATAAGCGATGATAACGACAGTTGACTGATAAGGATTGTATGAATAGTATCGATGATAGTAGCAAGAAATCTTCTTTCGAAGAAGAATTTCCCTGAATTAGGTTAAGTTGATCAGATGATTCAAATTAAAAATGATAAACGAAGAAACAAATCAGAAATGAATGAGTAATGAATCAACAGTGAATATTGGAGGTAGAATATGCTACTAAGAGTGATGTATTTTGTTGATGTAAAGTATCCAACTATGTGATTAGTTTCTTGAATTTGAGGTGACATTAAGTATAAGAAATACAAATTAGATCTGATGAATGTGTTACCAACACATGAAATTAAGTTTTCAAATAAATTGAAATGTGTGGAGAAAATAGTATGAATGAGTGGGCATTAGAATAAATCCCTGTGAAAATTAGAAAAATTCAAATGAATTGAGAAAATCATTCGAGAGAAGAAGTCAATTGGGAAACTGAAAATAATATAAGAGAATACTACCTCATTGAGGAGTTAGATACTTAAAGAATTACTAGAACAAATCATGGTCACAAAGAGTTTTGGGTTATATCTGTTGGAGTTAACAATGCCCCCAATAGTATTATGGTGTTGAAGATTAAAGTGATCCAAGCAAAATTGGATCAATTAGTGACTATGATCATAGATGATATTTGGAGTGTATTCGAAAAGTGAAGAGAATATTTTTGAACATTTGAGATTAATCTTACATATCATGGAGGTACAAACTATTATATGCCAAGTTCAATAAGAATGAATCTTAGCTTGATCAAATAAAATGTTGGGTTGTATAGTATCTGAACATGGCACATTGGGAGATCCAAAGAAAATAAAGATAATGAAGAAGTGAGAAACTCCAAGGTATATATAAGAGATCTGGAGATTTCTAAAATTAGCTAGAAATTGGACACTACCAAAGACTATTAAGGAGTTTTCACTTATCTTAGTCCTTTGACAAAAATGTTTGAGGAAAAATATGTAGATCGGATGAGTGATGATTGTAAAAAGAAATTTTGAGGAATTATAACACCGATGTTAATTATATCGCTTCGATTTGGAGATTATGCAGTATATAATGAACTTTAACATCAGAGATTAAGGTGTAATCGATTGCAACTTTATAAAGTGAGTTTGTATACATAGAGACAATTAAGCCTCATGAGTTGATTATTTAATATATGATTTAGAACTTGCTGCAATAGAAATTGCTTTGAAAGCTTGGAGACAGTATAGGTATAGAAACATTTTGGACATATATATATGAATGTATAGATCAGTCAAGATTGAGGTAATTATTGACTTTGAAAGAAATGTACAAATCAGTACTATACTGGTAAAGGGAGTGTGTAATCTGACACATTGAATAGACAATTCTATAATGGAATAGTACAAATTCAAATATTGAGGTTACCAAACCTAGTGCAATAAAGAGCGTAGAATGTCAAGTTAAATTTTAGGCGATTCAAAGTACTATTAGCTATTGAAATTTAAGACTAGTTTCACATGAAAAGATTGACAAAGCCCGAAGTGAGGACCCGTAATTGTGAATCTTATTAAGGAAATGAAAATAAATATAAATTTCGAGTTTGAATTGGAAAATGGTACTTATGAGTGAAATAAGAAGTATATGTACTCGATAAAGATGATTGAGCAAAGAGATTACTAGAGAAAGCAAGCAACAACCTAAGCTAGACATCCTAGTAGGAACACGCCAAAATATTATTTAGCTACTAAGGATGTAGAAATAAGTGACTGAATGTTTGAATTACCAGCAGTCCTAACTGTTGGAAGTACGCTTAAAGCTTATATGTTTGGAGTGCATAGGAACATGAGATCAATGTATAGCTCAAATTGACTATAGGCGTAAAAATCATTATCATAGTGTTATCATTAGAATATTGTATGAGGCGTAATATGGCAAAAAGAATCGTCCGCCCTTACACTGAATGAAGAGGGCCTAAAAATAGTTGAAGGCCAGAATTGATTCAAGATATTGTTGATGAGTGAAACGGATCTGTAATAGAAATTAAGTGATTCAAGAAAGATAAAAGAGTTATGTGGATCAATGTCAAAGATATAGAATATAGTGAGATGGAAATAAGAGTTAAGTGTATTAACACTAAATAAATGTGAATTATCAAGTGAAAGATGAAAGAGTATCACCTTGCCAAGGTGTGCTCAGGTTAGGAAAAAGGGATAAACTACGCTCAAATTGTATTGATCCACATGAAGTTATTGAGAGCGTAAGACCAATAACTTATGAGTTGTATCATCAATAAATAAGCCTCAAATTTGTAATGTGGGATATATGAGTATGCTAAGAAATATTGACATGATCTGACAAAGACGTACTGTCGGCACACAAAGTGAAAATTTTGAGTAATTTGAGATATATGGAGGAAATCGTTAAGATAGAGTGAATGACTAAATTAGTGATTGAAAGACCTAGTGAGTCTATCGACTATGGTCATTTGGAAGAAATTATTCAAGTGATGAAACTAAATGGGGAACGGAAAAGTATATGAGGAAACAATACCCCTACCTTTATGATCAATTAAATAAGAATTTCGAGGACAAAATTTATTAAGGAGGGGAGAAATGTAACATCCCGTTCTCATACTAAGGGTTAGAACCCTAAAATTGGGAATATGTGAGATCAAAGAGAGATTAAGAAAAATGCATTTTCATGCTCATGCATATTGTTAGCACACACGCACGTGAATTTGAATTTTGCACACATTAAAATGGTTGTACATTCATTCATTGACATTTCGGGTATAATAGACTTAAATATGTGAAAGGTGATTTTATTGAGAATTGTGGTTTATGTGTACTGAAAAATTTAATTGGAAAGTATGTTTTGTGATTTTAAATTTTTGGTGAATTTTAGGAATAAATTTCGAAAATGTTGAATATTATTAGACTAGGAAAAATGCCACTTGGCGAGTAAATTGATGGAAGGAATTAGAAATAAGAAATAAATAATATTGGAGAATTGTTAAAAATGTTTTTTAGAAATTATTGAGAAAATCACTTTGAAAATTTGGAGATGATTTTAAAATTTGTGAGAAAATGATATTGGAAATTGGGAGACATCTGGAGTTAGATTTCGACATGATTGAACTAATTAAATGAGAAAATAGTTAAAGTCATAAGAATTGGACAAGTGTCCAAATCTTAAGCCCACGTTTCTTTTAACTTTGAAGGACAAAGCATTGTTTTGTCTTGTCTTAAAATATCTTCTTGGTGGCTTTCTTCTTGAACCTTCTTCTTCTTCTTCGAATTTTTGATTTACCGAACCTTCACTGAAGAAAAACCTTTCTTTCCTTTACCTATTGCTTCTCTCACTTTGTTATTTCTTTCTTCTACCCCAAGAAAAAACCAAACCCCCTGCCAACCTCTAAAATGGTGTATCGGAGTTGCATGAAGATTAGGGCTTCTTGAGTTTTTGAAAATTTTGGAGTTCTATCAAGTAAGTATCTTGTTAATCCTTTAGAGTTGTTGGTTTATGAAATAAAAAAGGTGATTTATTGATATTTCATATTCATGAAAAAATAGACATTTTTCATGTTCATTGTGAATATAGGATGAAAATTTGGATGTGTTGATTTTCAAAGTTGATGATCAAAATGTTATAAGAGGTTGTAGAAATGATTTTTGGAGTTAAAAGATCAACTAAAATGTGTATGAGATTAATGCAAAAAATTTGTGAAAAGTGAATATGTAAATGCTCTGTTTATGTTGATGTCTTCACTGTATATACATATATATACGTAAGTTTTGGAGTGTTTTAGAGATGATTAAAAATGAATTTAGAGTTAAGAGATAGGTGTATGGTGATGTCTAGAGATGAGAAAGAATGATTAAAATGATAGTTAGAGGAAGAAAATGAAGTGAATGCAAAAAAAATGAAAATGTAGAAAAATGTGAAGGATATGCATGAATAGATTATGTTTTTGATGTTATGTTTGATCATGGATTTTTGATTTGTTATGTGTGAGTTGAGTTGAAATAGAAGTTGGAATAAAGTGGAAATATTGAGGAAATAAGCTAGAAGAGATAGACTAAGCAAAAGAGAGGATTTAAGATGAAAAAGATGGTGAAGGGTGCTAGAAAATGTACAGATGTAGTGTTTCACTAAACATACATCTGTATTTTAGCCATAACTTGATCTATAAGTATCCAAATGCAATGATTTTAATTTTAGATTAAACAACAAACGTGTGGCTATATTTTTCATGAAGAAATTGAAATTTAATTCTATCTCTAAGAATTTCAAAATTTAGCTCGAAGTTGAGTGTGTGGATTCTGTCAGGGTTTGGATCAATCTGTAGTATTTTTAGCATAGCTTGTAGAGTATCTAACCAAATTGCATGAGATTAGTTTCATTAGCAACTTAAGACATAAATGAACAATTGTTCAGAAGAGTGTTTTGCCTAAATCCTTCATATTTTTTATCAAAATGACCATGAAAGATTGACCTGAGGTCTGTTTTAAAGAAGAGAGGGGAAAAAATTTTGCAAGCAGAAAATGGGGAGAGGAAAGTCACCCTTGTGCATTAGCACGACGGTGACTTTGCATGGGTGAGTTAAAAGTCACCCTTGTGCATAAGCACGACGGTGACTTTGCCTGAAGTAACTCACCCTGAACACTTTGCTTCTGTTGGCCATAACTTTGTCATCTGAAATCTAAATGATTTGATTCTTAAACCAATAGAATCATAAGACATTGATCTTCATCTCCACCAAAAATTATACCCATCTGAAATCAATTGGAAGAGATTTATTGATTTAATTGGAGCGAAAATGATGAACAATTCTGGAACTTCATGACTGGAGTATTATCACTGACCATACTTCGTTGTTTTGACAATAACATGATCTGTAGCGATCCAAATGAGATGATTCTTAATTTAGATTAAACAAAAGACATAGGGATACAGTGTGTATGAAGAGATGGAATTTGAATTCTGTCTTTAGAATTCCAAAGTTTTGAATTAAAGTTGAGTATAGGATATTATTTTAGCGTATGAATAGGCTGAATTAATTGGAGTATAACATTTGGAGTACTAAACCAAATTGAATGATCTTGGTTTCATTAGAAACTAAAGACAATTGGGAACATTTTTTCTAGAAAATAGTATTATCAAATTACTTCATTTGCATTGTCTAATGGATCATGCAAAATAAACCCGAAGGTCTGGAATTTTGGAGAATTTATAAGAAGCAATGAGAGTTTTGATAACGTGTGATCATGTAATGTTGGAATAACATTAATGAGTAAATTTTTGGTAATAAATTACCAAAGACATGTGTTTAATGGAGATGAAGTGGTTCATATGATTAAAGTTGTGATTCAAAAAGATGAGTAAAGTGTATCTAGCAAAAGTGAATGAGAAATGAGTTATTATGAAAGTGGTTGATGCTAAAAATGAGAATGTGATAAAATTTGAAATTTGATAATATACCCAGGATTGCATGAACACGCATTGGACATATTCCATATCCACACATGAGCATAAATGAATGCTTATAATTGTGCAAAGTTATTATTGTGAGAATGCAATGTGTATATTGCATAATTTGAATGTGCAAGATAAACGTCCGCATTTAGACATCTCCAGAACTAGGAAGCTAATGCTAATCTAGAGCGTACTGTGAGTAGACCAAGATGGTCTTAGTTTATTGTTTGTTTTGTTTAAGTTATGAATTGAATGATTATACAATGTGAATGTGTTGGTTCCGGACAATATATGTCCGAAGAGTTTGATAAATGTGAGAAAATTGAAGTGCTCCTTGTATATGAATTGGATTGAAATAAGTCTACATAATTTGATTGTTAAATACTGGACCACGGTCCGATGGTAAATGTGTTCTGAATGTGCATTTGCATATGGATGAAAAAGTGTTTCTCAACATAAATGTTGAATACCAGACTAAGGTCCGATGATATGTGAAAGTGAATAAATGATCATATGTGAGTGATGCATCTCACTACATGAATGCATGAAAGATAAAGGTAGTTGTGACTAGAGTAGGCAACGTGAAAAGAGCTTTAAGCTCAATTATGCACATCAGAGCCTCAGGCTCAATGTTTAGTGAGCCCGGTATCCCCAACGAATACGGGACAATTATCAATGAACCTGGTATCCACAATAGATACGGGACAGTTTAGACACTCGGTCACAACAAAGTAACAATTGAAAGTGGGTCTTATGTGCACTGCATATGCATGATATGAATGACTATAATGTGATAAATGTAAAATGTGAAATGATTGATTAAGCATATGTGATCCACTGTGATTATTAGGTAAATATTGTGAATTATGTGTTATGTGACTGGGTAAGCCATCGATGATGGTCACTCACTGAGTTCGCAAAACTCACCCAAAATTTGCAATTATTTTTCAGGCTCAGACGAGTATCCCGTTAGACAAACGGGAGTATACCTACTACATTCAAGTAAGGGATAGAGGTCGAGATCAGTTCGTGTCTGCATTGTATTTCTTTATTTTCGTACTGAATTGTATATTCCTCAAATTTTTGTATCATATGTATTTGAATAGTTCGGTATGTAATAACTTTTGAGATAGGAAATGTTTTGTAAAAGAGATTGACTAAAGGGTTATGACAATTGTGATTTCGACTTTTATAAAATAAAAGTACGAGTTCGATTCGATTACTAATTTTCGCATATGTGTTTTAAAAAAATTGTACTAAGTTTTGAATATTTGACTGTTCCAGCATGCCACCCTTGCTGGGTATGTACTCGGACATCACTCAGAATGTCGAGTACGTGTCTTGTGAGGGTGGGGTGCTACAATTTGGGATCAGAGCCCAGAATTAATATCTTACATGGACATTTTTGAAATATATGCCAAGTTACATATATTTTAGTCATGTCATAGCAAACAGTGGCAATTGATCCCCAGTCTAAGTCATATTTATATGAGTCACATGCATGAGCATTCCTTAAGGGTTTGAGCTGTTAGAAGCACTAAAAAGATTGATGATCTGTCAGAATGCGAGAAAATGAAGGTTTATGGACATTTAGAAATGAGAAATAGTATCTGGTTCTATATGATAGATAAAGATTCACTGCATTTGTATGTGTGGTTGTATAATTAAACATGATATCAATATTATACTATGATGGTATACCTTTGAATGTGATATAGATGTGAATATATTGTTGTGGATTGGTTAAGGAAAATGGGGGTATAAGTAGAAATGATGAGATAAAAGTGTACAAGAAAATAAGTTTTTTTGTGACCTTAAATGGTTGAACTTGGACTTGAAATGGCTGTTTGAATATCGTAATAAGAGTTTATGATTTAGTATAATAATATACCTGTGGAATTGAGATTAGAATTTCATAATGGTTATGCCTCCATAATTCTGAATTGATTGAGGATATACATATGGAAGATGAAATAAATGACAATAGGAAGATGAGATAGAAATGAGGAAAGAATAAAAGGGGAGTGAAATAGACATGAACGACTTTATATGAGATGAATGATATGAAGTATGGAGAAAGTTAGAAATGCGTATAAGATGGGATTTTATGTATGAATGCGATTAAGAAAAAGATGATGAATCAAATGAAATGAGTTAATGCACTCAAAATGGTAGTTGAATTATTATGAAATGATGTAACATTAGAAGAGGTAAATTCTAGAAAATTGGACTAGAATTGATGTTAGTAAATGTGTTAATGTGAGGAAGAAAGTGTAGGGCACGATGGTGGCTTGACAAAAAAGTAAATTTCTGTCACGACCGTGGTAAGAATAAAGAGGGAAATGTTGTCTAGGATCAATTAAGATCAAA
>JANZLH020000377.1:378553-395007 GCA_026770325.2 Erythroxylum fimbriatum
AAACTACTGAACCAAATTAAATGATTTTGGTGTCATTAGAAACTTAAGATAATGGGGAACATTATTCTTAGTCATTGTTCTATTAAGACTGGATATTAATAGAATGTAAAAATACTAGCACACTTTATATTTTCCCTTATGAAAGAAGTAATCGATCTCATATACTAAAGTATGGAAATACTTAAACAAAAGTATGAGTGCTTATTAGAGAATAAGTTCACTAAACTGACTAAATATGAAAAATCTATTTAAAACCTTACTTGTATGTATATAGAAATTCTCATATGAAGTTTGTTCAATGAACTTGTTTTATAATAAGCATCCACATATTTGTTTAAGTTTTTCCATACTTTAACCTATTACAAATGTCTAAAACTTGTTATAAATAGACTTAGACTCTAATAAAGTTAGAACTTTTGGCTTAAGTCTCTTTGTAAAAGTTATAGAGTTCTCTAAATCTGTTTTGTAGATATTGTTAGAGGCCGGACACCAACTATATATGTTTGTTGAGATGGATCAGTTTTAGAAACGATTCAAGAGATACAACAAGATAAGGATCAAACTTCGAAATAAAGTACGAACTATAATTCATACTTTACTATGATTTATGGATTAATCATTTTGCAGAATTAAAGTGATCTTGATTTTTAATAAATCAAAATACAGAAAAGTTTTGTAATTGTTCCACTATAATCGAGATCAGATCTCGTTCCAATTTTCCAATTGTTTAGCCTGGCAAATTTTATTTATGATAATAATTAGTTGTACTTTTTTGACTCTTTTGATTTTATTGCTCAGGATTTGAAGGGCAAGATTTTTGTTGGAAATTAAAAGTGATTAAATCATATGTATAGTAAAAAAAATAAATTTTTTTTAATTTTTGTTCAAATCTCGATAGTTGAATAAATTAAATAATAATTCATGAAATGTAAAATAAAAAATGATTCTTTTTTTCTGTTGAAATTATTCGAAAGCTTCTACGTCAACCACGAGCTGTTGAGAAGATGTTATATTGATATATTAAGATAATTGAAACCTTCTTCGTAAGCTTTGGTTGTCCAAAAAAATTTGATTTCACTCTCTCACTTAATAACCGTCGTGGGCTTTTGGCTGCCATTCTCAGAAACTCTCTCTTTCTCGAGTCTCGAATTATGGGGCCAGCCATGACTTTGCAACAGATTCAACTGCCCGTCTCCTTCGTTGTCGTCGTCCTCTTCCTCGTACTCTTCTGCGACGGCATCGTTCTACTCCGCTGCGTTAAGGCCAACGCCAACACTGTTCTCTTTTCCGGCAATCGCCCTTCCATGGTGTTGCCACTCTTTCTCTCTTCCCAGAACGCTTCCAGGGCCTCGTCCAATCAGCTTCGCCACCTTCAGATGTCGGACTCCAAAACGGGACGCAACGCTCGCATGAGACTCTACGATGATCTCGTTCTTAACGGGTAGGGTATTTACGGTTATGCATGGAATGGAATACAAAGGATATCATCTGTGTTTATCTTGTTTGGTTTGGATATGAGTTTTGAAATTCGGTTTTGCCAGGTATTATACAACGCGTCTCTGGATCGGGACGCCGGCTCAGAGATTTGCGGTAATCGTAGATACAGGGAGTACTGTTACATACGTCCCGTGCTTGAATTGCGAGAGATGCGGAAGGCACCAGGTGATCATGTTTTCTTAGATATATAGGCTACATTTGTCTCATGGAAATTCCTTTCTTGGCATAGTTGTTTAAAGTGAGATTTATTCGTATGGAACAGGAATGCTTTATGCTTACCAGTGAATGATGAGCTAACAGAGTAAATCGTTGTACAAAAAACCGTTTAGCTACAATATAAAATCTTCTTGTAACGTTGAATATTTTGCGTTTCATCAGGATCCAGGTTTTCAGCCAGAATTGTCTAGTACCTATCAACCTGTAAAATGCAACATAGATTGCAACTGCGATGACGACAGGGAACTGTGTGTTTATGAGAGACAATATGCTGAAATGAGTACCAGCAGTGGGATACTTGTTGAGGACTTTATCTCCTTTGGTAATCAAAGTGAACTTAGTCCCCAACGTGCTGTCTTTGGGTGTGAAAATTTGGAAACTGGTGACCTTTACCGTCAGCATGCTGATGGCATAATGGGATTGGGCCGTGGTGATATGAGCATTGTGGATCAACTTGTTGAAAAGGGTGCAATTAGTGATTCATTCTCTTTGTGCTATGGTGGAATGGACATTGGGGGTGGTGCAATGGTTCTCGGTGGTATGACTGCTCCTTCAGACATGGTTTTTACATACTCGGATCCTGATCGCAGGTGAGTTGTAGAGAAACTTTCTATCGCTTGGATATACTGCATCTTCAACTCTCCTAAGAAATACATACATACCTCTCACACATTTACTCTAGTTTCGGGATGGCAACAGTCCATATTACAACATTGATTTGAAGGAGATACATGTCGCGGGTAAGCCATTGCCTTTGAATCCAAGAGTGTTCGATGGAAAACATGGAACTGTACTGGATAGTGGAACAACATACGCTTACCTACCAGAAACAGCATTTGTAGCATTTAAGGATGCTGTAAGTCTGTTTATTTAAGCTTCAACTTCATATTTCTTTTTCGCTCTTTCCAGAACTCATTTTAAGACGAGGACGTCTTTTCCCAACAATTTATTGGCAGAGTTTGTTGTAGCTAACTTGCTAATTTTCACATCATTGATGAACTTGGTAATATTTTGTCTACATGACGTTAAGATGGAAAAGGAGATCAATGTATTAAGACGCCAAATTCGATCACGCTCTATTATCCTTTTTTGTTCTTTGTATGCAGATTTTGAAGGAACTTCAATCCTTGCAACAAATTCGGGGCCCTGATCCAAATTACAGTGATATTTGTTTCTCTGGTGCCACAAGGTATTTATCTTGAGCCGATAAGAAGGATGTGCAGGGAATTTATTTCAAAGGTGCACTGTTATTGCTGTTAACACTGGAATTTTTCCGTGCTGTTCAGTGACCTCTCAAAACTTTCAAGTGCCTTCCCAACTGTAGAGATAGTGTTTGGAAATGGGCAAAAGTTGCTGCTATCACCTGAAAACTATTTATTTCGAGTGAGTAATGAAACCATTGTTATTTGTTCTTAAAGAAAAAGTTAAAAGAAAAAACTAGGAAAAGGTAACTTCATACCAAAATATATTTTGAGCAAAAGATGATGGGAAGTATGTGTATCGTGACGTTTTGAATTTGTTACTTGTGATTTGCTCGTCAAGATTATTGATTAAACTTTTCTGTTTTTCTATTTTTTGTGTTTCATAGCATTCCAAACTTCACGGTGCATATTGTTTAGGAATATTTCAAAATGGAAAGGACCCAACTACTCTTCTAGGAGGTATATCAAATCTTTACACATGATTGTCATAGTTCCTGTTGGAATAAGCTTTTCTAGCTTGATCTGCGATTGAGGAGAGTTCTCTCTGGATCTATGACGATGATAAATTTCAAATGTTCTGATGTTTCTTTTGCACCAGGAATTATTGTCCGCAATACCCTTGTCACTTACGATCGTGAGAATTCAAAAATTGGTTTCTGGAAGACCAATTGCTCAGAGTTGTGGGAAAGACTTCATATAAATGGGGCTCCACCACCAGGGTATTCATCTATAAGTGGCAGGAACTCAAGTTCTGAAATGCCACCTACACTAGCACCTAGAGGCGAACCCCCCCACTATATTATTTCAGGTATTGCAAGTTGTATTCCTTCGACGAACTGTTATGATAACTGTTTTACTCAAGGGTTGTTAGTTGTTACAGCATGATATCAAACTAACTGTCTCTTTTCAGTGAGGTTCCTTCAAACATCAATGTCAAGTACAAGCATAAACCTCAAATTCTTAACTTGTCTAATTATTGAAAGTTGCGACTTTTGGAACGTTACCGATAAATACAACTACATTTTTGTATATAAATATAAATATATATATATATGCTTCTTCAAATTCATTTTGTTCATTTCTACTGAATTTGAAACAATTTATATTACATCAGCCTAACACTATTTTGATATCAGGAATCTGTGTCATACCCATTTCTGTACGTGGAATCTTTCTTCGTTCCTTTTATCACGTAAACTACCGCTCTAAACTCTCCTCCGTAGCACTCCGGCCCATCAAAGATAGTTAAATAGTGTCTATTCACAAAACTCATTGGTACTATTACTCAAAAATTAAAGAATAAGGAAGTAAATTAGATTTCCATTTGTTGAAATAGGATAAAGGTTTTAGTAACATACACAGTGCAGTGTTTTATCTTGAAGATGAATTCTTGTGCTTGTTGATATTAACCTGAGATATTTGGGTTGGGACATGACCTAACTACTTAAGTTATAAGCAAACATTTCTTGAATCTTTAAAGCTGCACGTTTTGCCTCAAATCTACCCTTTTTCAATGAAGTGCTTAATGGTTTTATCTTCTCATCAACTCTTCTGCAGACGATCACCAAATTGGACAAGTAACATTTAAAATGTCCCTTAATATAAAGTACTCAGATCTGAAGATTGGTGTCGCAAACCTAACCAAGGCCTTTTCACAGGCTTTAGGAATTGAGATTTCACAGGTTAGACAAATATTGACTATGAAGGGTGTGAAGATTTATGACTGAAGTTATTTACTCTTTTCTTTCTTCTTTCTTCGTTTTCTTTTTTTTTCCCCCCTCTTTGAGGTTTCATCTTTTCTTCAAACGACAAACCCTGTCATGCCAGGTTCGTTTGCTTAATCTCACTTCCAGAGGAAATGATTCTTTCCTTGCATGGGCATTAGTTCCCTCAGGATCTTCGAACTACGTCTCTAAGAGAACTGCTCTTGTAAGTTTTTAATACATGTAGGTTCAGTGGACAATCGGTAGGCTAGTGGAAAACTGGACAGATTAGTAGAACTCCTTGCTAATGTTTTTGGTTCTGCCAACAGAGTATCATCGCACAAGTTGCTGAGCATCGTATGCAGCTTCCTGATAAGTTTGGAAGTTATCAGTTGGTCCAGTGGACAATCGAACCTCCTAATCGGTAGGCTATGTTCTCACTTTAGGGGCATTCTCTTTACTTTTTAGTTGCATAAAATATCCAATGGTGTGTGAGCTTGTTGACTTTCTTTCTTGAGTTCATGCTGACCATCACAATCCCTTTGGATGTACCATATTTGAAATGAGCACAAATATTGAAACCAGCTTATGTTCATGCGAGTTGCAAAATAAGATCGTATAAAATTTCTTCCGAACTTCTAAATTGATGTGCCTAGCCTCAGGTTAATGGGTTTAGATGGCTCTCACCTTTCTTAATTTCTTCATACACTAGTTCATAGTAAATTATGAATACATGCGGTACATAAATTAACTATATCTTATATAATAGTATCGTTACGGAATGGCGCAGGATATGGCGGCAACAACCTCACAAACTCGTGGTTTTAGTGGTTGTTATGGTTACACTGATTCTTGGATTATTGGCTTCTGGAATATGGTTTATTTGGAGACGTAGACAGCAAACATTGAATTCATACAAACCTGTCAATGCTCCAGCTCCAGCTCCAGAGCAAGAATTACAGGCGTTATACAAAACTTGAATACTTGCCATGCAACTTAGATCAAAACAACCCCCCCACAGCAGCATAGTTTTGTTGTTCCATGTTATTTCTTACTCTTCTTGTTGATGAACATTTCAAATTTGTGTGGAAGTGGAACCATTTAGACGATCAATACAGTTCATCTTACTGTTTACGACTTCCTTTTCTTTTTGTCCTGTTGATGCGATTGATATAGTAAAATTAACTTGCTTAAATGGATTAATTAATTGCTGAATCAATTGTATTTGTTATAAGTAGCAATTGCAGTTACCTAATTTAGATGCTTCTAGTAACAAGTCGCACACCTACACCTACCTTTTGCAACGATCATATTTTAACAAGCTAATTGTCACTGGTGATGCACATGTATCTGTTCGACTTCGACATTGCTTTTGCCTCCTGCAAAACGATGCGGACGTCGTTAATTTGACTCGGCCCTTGGAAAATCTCCTATTCCACCAATCGTAAACAAGTTGGTAGTCAAATATTACCCAACTGAATTTCATTGGCAAGAAATACCCTTCAAAATTCCATATGCAACATTAGAATATCATTTTTTCAATTCTTCAGGCACGTTATTAGTTCGTGTTTTCACATTGTTACTCCTTATTAAAGACTTGGGGTTTCTTGGTCATCCTAAATACCTAACCTTACAGTGGGTGACGACTGACAAGTGATGTCGATTTCTTGCACTAATAAATGATGCCCACTCATTGACTCTGTAGTTTAGTAACAAGTGACGCTATTGGCTGGTTGGTTGAATTTTCTATCTTTAAAACATATTTTTTATTAAACTATTGAGCTTTCTATTTCAATTTTACTAATTATTTTATATTAGAAATTTTTAATAAATTCAAAATAATATAACAAGTTTCCCATGTACAAAATTTTTAACATTAAAAATCTTATCATATAATTAAAGTTAAATTAAAAAAATTTTAAAAATAAGAAAATATTAAATTAAATGATTGAACGGAAATTAACAGTTTCATTTATAACTTGTGGAGTCCTATCCTTCTCCAGGAGAGGACAGATTCCAGAAGAGCTTCCTGGAAAATTGTGAAAGTTGACATTCCAACTGATGAGTTTAAAATCGTGGGAGCGAATCTTTCATTTCTGGTCAAACCAGAGGCATCAAGTCGGAAATAGCAAAATGCCACCAACGCAAAATGAACAAATCACCACCCCTTTCGTATTTAATGTCACAGCGTATTCTCTATGAGGCTATAACTGTAATTTCCGAAATTTTTTAGATACATAAGTTCATTGAAAGCGTTAAAAAGAATATGTATAATTATATTCTAGTTATTAACATAAATTTTGAATATGAAATACTTCACAAGATCACATTAAGACTAAAAAGGGTGTCCCATTTTGCGAGGGTAAGAAGAAGATGGACTATTATATATAACATTTTATAAAAAGATTATTTCTGTTATTTAAATTCTTGAATTTTCAATCATAAAAACAACTTTACTGGTCCTCACAGCAATGTTTTACTATAAAAATATTTTTCTTTCTACCTAGTAATTAACCAAGGGTTGAAATATTGAGTTTCATTTGTGCTAAAATTAGTAAATGTTTAGTGTCTTATAAGGAAAATATAAATAATTGCATACTTCAAGAATTTACTAATTGGTAATGTCCAATTCCAACACGAAGGTCTCGTTTGGATACCAACCAATCAGCTGTTTTTTTTTGTTGATTAGTTGTTGTTAGCTGTTTGATTTTTCAAACGGCTAACAATATTATTTGGAGAGCAGCTTTTTTATAAGTTTATTGAAAGTAAACAGCTGAAAACGAAAATGCTGCAATATATGAACGTTTTCGTCCAACAACTAAAATGATATGTATCAAAACTCAATTGTACCCTTTCCTATATGTATCCGCCACCGGCAGATAAAGAAGAAAAAAGAGCATCAAACACTTCAACTCTTGCTTAAATAAAGATATTTTTTTCCACTTACTTGTGATGCCAGCAAGCCTTCAATTCTTCCATTTACGTAATGCGTAATATTTTGATGTTTAAATTATATTATTGATTAACTTGCAATTAAGTTGTACAAGTGTCATATTTTTGTTAGTTTTAATATACAACAATTTTTAGTAAATAAGACAACCTAGTTGAGGTTCCTAAATACCTACGTTTTAGGAACATTATTTGCTCTTATAATTATTTTATGCAATTATAGGTAAGAAATAAAATGTTGACCTTAAACAAAAATAAGAATATAAAGAGTTGCATAAATTTCTCATAGATGATGAAATAGTACAGGTGAAAATGACTTCTCTAAAATCTAAATTCTTATAAGAATATTTAATGAAATACTAAGATATATAATATTTATACTCTTGTAAATTTTTTAAGTTATGTCCTCATAAGTCATTTTACACATAAACAGCTAACACTAAACAGCTAATTTTACCAAACATCTCCAACAAATCGCTGATCAAATCAGCTGATATAACCAACTATCAGCTAATAACTAATGTAATCAGCTAATTGTTAAACAGAGATAGACTCCATATTTAATGAAAAGAGTGTGCATAAATGTTTTTGGTCAGAAATGAGACAGCTTCTGCGTTACATGTTAGAATATCCGAACAATAAAAAAAACTCTCCACATATGACTAATTTAAACTAAACCAAAAACCATATTCCTTTCCAATGGTCCAACAGACAAATTTCCAGGTTAACCGGTAATTTAAAATGAAGAGAAACTAAGAATTCATATTCTGCTACCAAAAATGAAAAGACATCATTGACTTTATATAATCACAAGAATGTCCTGATACTAAACCCACCCTTTTATCTTATATGTAACTAACTTCGTTATAAAAATGTTACCAAATTATTATTTAACTGTTTCAACCAAGTTGGAAATGACTGACTAAACGAGCAAGGGAACGCCAGGCTGAAATCTGAGTTGGGAAACAAAAAAGATCTAATCTTTCTCACTTTTTCTCTTCAGTATATCATCTTCTCTGCATTTCTCGGGTACCCTTTTTGCGGTTTTCATTATTTGATTTATCTAGTTTAGGGTTTTGTTTTCTTGCTCGTTGATGTAATTTACTGCCAGCAGTTTAGGTTCAATTCCTGTTTAAGCTTCTGTTTCAGTCGTGCCTTTCAATTCAAACAACCCAAGACTTTGTTACTTTCTTTAGTTTCCCCCTTTGAATTTTGATCGTTGTGTTCCTGGAATTTTAGTATCTTCTGCTCATAGGCAAGATAATTATGAATGTTCTTTCCCATCTAAGCCGTTATTTGACCACTTGTTTTCGTCTAATTCTGTCATATACTTATGGGAAGATGATTAACTTTCAAGGTTGGTTTTGAACTGCTCACCGATCTTAGCTTATTCACGTTGTTTCAATTATTGGGGTTTTGAGTAAATATGGTAATTTGTTCGTAGTTTTATCCTGGCATGACTATGTTGGATTAGGTTTGTGATCTGCTGGACGTTTTCTCTGGCAGTGTGGTGATTTGTTGAGTGCTAGTGTGGACAGCTGTTGTAGGGAGGGAAAGTTGAATTCTAACTTGCAATTTAGTGTTAGACTGTTTAGAAGAAACCAGTGCGAGGACACATCTCACAGAGCAACATGGAAATATTGGAACGGAAATGCAGTGAACGTGTGGTTTTACTACCCTGTCATGGGAAGGTTGCAGTTAATGAGTAATAGCCTGGATCTAGAAGTTATCTTTTGGAAGTGTGAAATACAAAAGGCGGGATTTCCAATTAATTTTTTTTTTCTGGAAATAGCTATTCAATCATTATAGTTATCGAGTATTTGTGAGGTATACTGCTGCTTGGCACATTGAGAATTTAATATATTATACCTATGCCAAAAGGTTGTAGATTTCTAATGCTAAGTTATTAATTTGCTTTTACAGAATAATTTAGAACTTAAGGCTGTTTGGTAGCTGAAATTGTGCAGTAAAAAATTTCCACTTTCTAGGTTGCTATCTGCAGACTAGTAATTATTCATGCAGATGGTAAGTGACTTATAGATAAAGTTTTAATATGGATTGGTAGAGTGGTATAGCATGCATATTAGTTATCCACCTAAGAAGGACAAGTGTGATGAAGTTGAGTTTAAAAAAGAGATATATATGATATTGGATCATTACTAAGGTCTGAATGATAGAACTTCGAAAATGGATGTACTATTATTCTTGGTACCGGAAGAAAATTCCTTTAGAGTGTGTTACTATGTGGTTATTACATATGTTTCCCTTAGTATGGGAGAATAGTTATATACAACATTCCTGGCTAGAAGTGGAAATTCATATCCTGTACTGCATCATTTTGGTAAAACCTTGAGACACTTATGGTATTGGGTGTCCACTTAGGAAAGCACTGGTCCCTGTTACTACTTTTAGGTAGATGGACGTTCCTTTTTCTCTTGCCTCACTAAGCCACGTTGATAAACTTTCAGGAAGATTGGCAACCTCGCCTTTTCTTTTCTTCCCTATGATCATGCTTAACAACTTTTAGATAGGTTGTTGGTGCATTACCCCTGCTAGTAAGCTATGGATACAGACTGCTTATCGATGCACTCTGGTTTTAGCTTTTCTCTTTTTCGTAAAATAGTTACTTGGATGGTTCTCCATTTTGTCCAACTGTTGACATCTAGAAATTTCTAAGATGGTAATTTAAATTTTGATTTCTTACAGGGTATTTCTAGTTAGAGCATCAGCTGGAAAGGCCTTATATGGCTTGGTAATTGTGTCAACAAGAGCTTGGTCTGTGTTAGAGCAAATATCATTAATGTGGATCATTACAGTGGTGTAAGGATTTTAAGATTTTGGTGAAAGGTACATCTCATACTTTTCTTTGTCATGCGATTATATTCTTTACTTTGAATGATAAGTGAAATTGGCATCTTTCTCTGTTATGCAGTGTTTTGCTCCCAAAAGTCTATGGCTGGATGGGGAATAGGATATTCATGTTAACAATGTGATTTCACTTTTAAGAAACTCCGTATTTCAAGCATTAGGATTTGACTAAATCCTTTGTTATAAGTAATTCTTTTGTGCTTTGGATTTGATATTTCTTCATAACTCTTCACTTGATGGAGGCAAAATTATATTTCTTTCTCAATTTCAGATGCTTTGGCAAAGATGATCGACAATATTTGCAATGATGTCTAATGGTCTTTTTGTGTATTCCAACTGTTATCGTTGAACACCAACTTTAGATATCTAGTAAAAGTTAGAAAGGAAAAGTTCCTCTGTACAGAATGTGAACCTTTCTGTTGTATGCACTGCAAAGTGGCTATGATGCCTGCTGCATAATCTCGTAATTAGTTGTTACTTGTTTTGTAATTATAATCAGGTCTTATAAATATCTATTTATTTTTGACATCTATTGTCATCCTTATTCATTTCTTTGGGACTCTCAGATTTTTTGTTGATGTAGGTGACATGGAGATATCAGTGTTAAAAGCCCTTGTCAACAACATTACTTCATTTCTACAATTGTCGTCTTTGGATAACATAAACTTGGACCCAGTACAGAAGCCTTATTGGAAAGCAGAAGAGATTTTGAAGCTGCTAAGGCCAATACTTGCCGCTATTATTGATTCTGAAATAGCTTCTGATGAGCTACTCAGTAAGGCATTTCTTGAATTGGGTCAATGCGTCGATGAATTGAGGGATCTGTTTGAAAACTGGCAGCCATTGTCAAGCAATGTTTATTTTGTAAGTTCATAATGTGGTCTTGTGGATTTAAATTGATCATGCATCTTATTCAGATTTTTCCTAACTTTAAGTTGTTTGGTTGGCATCTTTACTGGTGGTCCATGTTCTGACGTTGGACATGCCTTTTCATATGCAGATACTAGGGCTCTGCATCATATAAATTAGCCTATTTTCTAAAATTTCTTAAGAATTAGCATCTTCTTCCGGTGCACAAAAATTTTAAGGATTAATGCATTTTCTTAATATGCCGGGAATGTTTGGTTCTTTGATGTTTAAATGAGTTGCTTATAGGGGAACCCACAACTCCTGCAATACCAATATCTTCCTTTCTTCCCACTGCTCTTGATAAGCTGTGTAAAAGAACCCACTGATCATTTTATGTATACAATTTTGCTTGGTTTCCAATCCCAAGTTAGTATCTTACTTAATGGTAGCGGGTCTTTGCTGATGGTGATAATGGTGGTTAAATGGTATATGATGCTGATAACAAAAGTTGTAAGCTAAAAGACAACATTCCTCCAACTGCAATGAAAGGTCAGTGGGGCTTTATGGTCTATTTTTATAACAAAAATGGTCCTTTGGTTAATCTTTTTTAGATTGTTGTGTTCAACTTTGGGATTTAATTCAGAAAATACTGTTATGAACTGGTCGCAGGTCTTATTAACATGGCATCAGAACTTAACACTTTTACCGGGCCTTTAATTCCAAACTGAAGGTTCTGTCATTTGGTTTTGTCATACCTGCTTAAAGGGCAGACTGTTAACAGAGATGTTGCCTGAAACCTCTATAGCTTCCCTCAGAAAGCAGTTCTTCTACCCTTTTTATATTCTTTGAAATATAATATCCATGGAGTCTTAGTAATGACTATTTTAGCAGAATGATGTAAGTTTCAACTATTCGAACTTCCATTTTCTAGATGTCTGTTGATCTGCTGGAACTGAGAAGTTGCTTCTGGCAGAGACTCACTTGTTTGACTAGTTTCAATCTCTGAGTTTGTTTTTGTGCAATGCATTGGCCAAAGAGTCTTTTTTTTTTTCCTTTTTACTTTCCTTTATTTTTTAGATGAAAATTTTAATTTTCTTCTTTCAGTTCTCGTTCTGTCAAAACTAGTGCGTGTCCCTCCAGAAAATGATTTTTTCTGTATGAATTAAACATTTAATTTTGCTTATGAGAAATTCATTCTGGCCTTATTTTCTGATCATGTTCTCTCAATGTTCTCTAGGTTCTGCAAATTGAATCATTGTTATCCAAGGTTAGGACGTTAGGGCTCGACATCTTTTCTTTATTGAAGGCTTCCCATGAACATCTCCCAGATGAGCTAAGTTCGTCATCTGTTGAGGTAAGTTTCCTCTTTCAATCTTGTTGTAAGATCATATAAGTTTTTTTACAGGTAGACCATAAACTGCTCATTTCTGTGGATGATTTTATGATTTTATGCCATCTTAATGGTTCATATAGTGAAACTCTGTGTGTTGGATTTTAGGGAGTAGTTGCTAAGGTAGGGAAAGTAAGGGAGCTAAATTCTCTCATAATGTCTAACGATTTGAGTGGCTGATTGCAGTTCTGCATTCAGAAAATTAAGCATATGGGGTATGAACAAACGGCATCTACCCTTAAAGAAGCTATAAAGGTGCAAGCGGATGGTGTTCGACACAGTTCAGAGGTCCTGTTGAAAATTGCTGAGAGCTTGAATTTGAAGTCCAATCAGGAGATTCTTATTGAAGCAGTGGCCCTTGAGAAGTTGAAGGAGAAATCTGAGCAAGCTGAAAAAATTCGTGAAGCAGAATTAATTGAGCAAATGATTGCTATTGTAACCAGCATGCACGATCACCTTGTTCTGACAAAACAGTCAGAGACCACTAGCCCAGTTCCAATACCTAATGATTTTTGTTGCCCGCTTTCTCTTGAGTTGATGACAGATCCAGTGATTGTGGCATCAGGGCAAACCTATGAACGGGCATTCATAAAAAATTGGATTGAGCTTGGGCTTAATGTGTGTCCTAAGACACGGCAGACTCTTGCTCACACTAATCTCATACCTAATTACACTGTCAAGGCCCTTATTGCTAACTGGTGTGAATTAAACAATGTAAAGCTGCCTGATCCGGCAAAGTCTCTGAATTTTGGCCAATGCTCGCCTCTGCATGCGGAGTCTGGTGCAGCCCCGGATCCACACGCATTTTCTCAATTTAGGTCTAACCAGCCTATGCCACCTGAGTCAACTCACCCACCAGTTTCACCCGGTAAGAACAAGATGCCCCCCAGTGGAATTAATCGAGAAGGAGCTTCTCCTCGGCATCCCAGGTCTATTTCAGAAGGTTCCTTGTCAAGTGTAGTGGGAAATGGGCAGGCATCAGATATTGAGCGATTTTCTGTGCTAAATTCTGACGAAAGGCCTGCTAATTTGGAGGAATGGAATAAGGGTTCGGTTGATGACCCCTCAGTATCAGCGACTAAAAGACAAGTACCAAGTTCTTTTGGACAAGAAGAACCTGTTCATGTTAGAAGTGCCTCAGCATTGCCATCTAATATTAATTCTCAAGGCACAGCAAGGGATGCTAGTGAGTCTTCAGATGTATCAAACCATCTTTGTTCTTACAGCAGTGACACTTCTGGGGAGGTAAAACCAGAGTCACGAGCATCTACTCCCTTGAGCATCCCTCAAAGGGAGCCTTTCTCACCCCGTTTGTTTGAGACACGGTCTCGAAGTCAAACTCTCTGGCGCCGTCCATCTGATAGGCTTGTGCAAAGGATAGTTTCTTCTCCTACTGTTGAAACAAGGACTGATCTCTCTGGCATCGAAACTCAAGTTAGGAACCTAGTTGAGGTCTTGAAAAGCCCTTCAATTGACACTCAAAGGGAGGCAACAGCTGAAATCAGGATGCTTGCTAAACACAGCATGGATAATCGAATTGTGATAGCAAATTGTGGAGTCATCAACCTGTTGGTTGATTTACTGCGGTCATCAGACACAAAGATTCAGGAAAATGCTGTCACTGCACTTCTTAACTTATCAATTAATGACAACAACAAAGCTGTAATTGCTAGTGCTGGTGCTATTGAGCCCCTGATTGATGTCCTTAAAACAGGAAGTCCTGAAGCTAGGGAGAACTCAGCTGCTACACTCTTCAGCCTCTCTGTTATTGAGGAAAATAAGATCAGAATCGGAAAATCTGGGGCGATTGGACCACTTGTTGATTTACTTGGTAATGGAACTCCCAGGGGTAAAAAGGATGCAGCCACAGCTTTATTTAATCTCTCAATTTTCCATGAGAACAAGGCGCGAATTGTGCAAGCTGGTGCAGTTAAGCACCTTGTGGAGCTGATGGATCCAACAGCTGGGCTAGTGGACAAGGCAGTGGCTGTTTTGGCAAATCTTGCAACGATACCTGAGGGAAGGAGTGCTATCGGTCAGGAGGGTGGGATTCCATTTCTTGTTGAGGTTGTTGAGTTGGGTTCTGCAAGGGGAAAGGAAAATGCAGCTGCTGCTCTTTTGCAGCTTTGTACCACCAGTAATAGGTTTTGCAATATGGTGCTGCAAGAAGGTGCTGTCCCACCATTGGTGGCTTTGTCACAGTCTGGCACCCCAAGGGCCAAAGAAAAGGTATATAATTGACAATGCTCTTCATTCTATTCTGTTATTTTTGGCTGAAATACGTTTCCTCGTGCCTGCAGGCGCAGGGGCTTCTTAGTTACTTCAGAAATCAACGACATGGTAATGCTGGGAGGGGCTGATTCAGCAAGAGTAGCATCCCAAGGTTTTGATTAATGCAATTCATATGGTGTGTATACATTTGGTTTTACTGCTTGAATTTTGAACATTGTTTGTAGAGAAGAATTGATTTATGGAGGACATCATTGATTCTTGTGAAAACATTTTACATATGAAAATATACTGTTTGAGTTTAGCCATTGCTGAGTGCTTGAGCAGAAAATACCCATTTTGGATCTCTCATTTCTATGCACATTATGGTAGTGCTCCCATCTCTACGTCTTTCCAAAGTTAAATCAGTAGGGAATTACTTTCTATAAGCCAAAAACTGAAAATTATTAAATTTGGAGTTACAGAAATATTTCCTTTTCAGTAGAAAAGGAGGGACTATGCTCTATATGTTCACTTTGTGGGAAAGTTTTGGCTGGAATTATTTTGATTATTTATTTTAGTAAGACAAATTAAAATTAACAGTCCCTAAACCAACCAAATCAATCTATCGGGGCCCGAGGATCGTGGACGCATTCTTTGATGTACACAAAGAAGGAAACGTAAGCTCCATCGATCCTGGGTTGAAGCACGGCTCGGCTGTGCCTCGGTGTCTCATCCTTGCTTCTCTGCCAAATGGAGCATTGTCTGACATATTTCCTGATATCCCTTTTAATGGAGTCCGGATCCTCTGTCGAATTGTAGTCTGTCTTATTCTGTCTAAGGACAGAACGACATCGTTTTTGGTTAAAAATATGGCAGAGGTTGCGACAGATGAAAGGCGCCTGTGGGACCCACCCACAGGCGCCGTTTGCGAAAAAGAAGACAGAGCCAGCCAGCCGTGGGAAAACAAATCAATAATAGAAACGTAATTTATTGCCTTAGACAAAGAATCATGTTATCAAATATTGATTTAAATGTTTTTTTTTCTTCTTGACTTTTGCAGTATTGGATTTGTATTAAAAAATGTTTATTATTATTTATAAACATTATTAAATTTGTTATTATTATTAAGTGTATATATATATTTATTTAGTTATTTGTTTTTATTTTATTATTATTATCATTATTATTGTTAACAATTATTATTATTATTATATATTAAATTTATTTCCATTATTATAATAACTAAGAAATATTATTATTAAATAACTTATTGTTATTATTAAATTTATAATAGAGTAATTATTAAATTAATTATAATTATTATTAAATTCCTTGTTAATAATTGTATTAAACTTTTTGCTATATTTTTTATTGTTATTATTAGTATTATAATTATAATTATAATTTTCTTTATGATAATTAAAATTATTAATTAATTTAATTTCCTTTTTATAATGAAATTTGTTATAATTAGTAATTTTCTTCTTATTGTTATTAATTTTATTATTCTTATTAATTTTATATTCCTTATAATTTTTAATTATTATTATTATTATTTTCCGACTTGTG
>JANZLH020000377.1:433384-451199 GCA_026770325.2 Erythroxylum fimbriatum
GAGCAAGAGTGAAAATGCTCTGGTTTAGTTTGGTTTTTCGTAAGAGGTTGGACATCCAGTAATGGGTTCCAACACTTAAAGTTATCTTGTCCTTTCTAACTCTTGGAACTCATCTTTGATCTTGTCTTAAGTTTCTTTACCTGTTTCATATGCCATAATCCTAGCAAAGATTGCTTCTAAAACTATAGTATATATGGCTACTAACACTTTATATCTCTTAGATTTCTCCTTGTTGTGCTTTTTGAAATAATATACCATTGGATTATATGAAAGTTGAGGTGGGGCGGCCTCCTGTCTCAACCATATCCCATTGATTAAAAGCTCTCAATTACACCTTCGTCTTGACATTTCATACTACATAATTCTTTTGGAACAATGGAGTTTTTAATGTAGGAAAAAATTAGCTGAAGGAATTCTATCAACATAAGTCCAAAAGTTTTAAGTTTTCTGTGAAGAAGGAAAGATAAAGTGAATCCTTAACTATTTTCACTCACACAAGTCGTTAAGAGCCTTTAAAACTGTAATATTTTGTCCAAGTTATTGTAATATCATAATATTTTCTTACTAAGATTCACGGAGGTAACAAAAGAAGAAGTGAACAAACAAAAGCACTTTTATTTCCCTATTCATTTTGTTTTTATCACAAAAGATAAAGTGCAAAACAAATAAAGAGTATGCTGAGATAAAAAAACTAAAAAAATTTGGATGCAAGATTAAAAAATTAATGTACATTTAAGATGGTTAACTTTTTTATATATGTATAACCAATGCAACTAACCATAATAAGAAGGTAAGTTTGTCAATGTTATTTTTTATGCATATGACTTGGGACACTATTGTGTTTTAGGGCATATTCTCCTTCAGTAAGAACACAATATATAGTATGAGAAGTTACCAAACTATATTACAAGATGAGGTAGAAACAAAACATTACATAGTTTATGATACAAAGGTGTCTCAAATTGTATTTCTCTTACATAACTTTGACACGAGTATGTTTGTATTTATGTATTTTTATGGACTTTCGACAAGAGTACTTGAACTATTAGGCTCGACCCTATGTAAGGGCAGGAAGGGAACCTGCCCAGGGCCTACTTTTTACTTGCCTCTATTTTGACTCATTTTGTTCTTTATGAGGGCCTACTTTTGATGCTCATAAGAACAAAAAAGGCAAAATATGAGCCCTTTTTTTACTTTACCCAAGGACTATAAAACGCATGACAGGGTTGCGTCTAAACATCATAATTGTATAAATAACCTAAAAATGGACTTGGAAGGATGAATGACTTTCATGTTTTACAAAAAATGCATCAACTCTAACACTACCAATGAGCAAAGAGACATTGGTTCCCTGTACGATGAGTTTATAAAGAAATATCAATTAAAGGTAGTCTGAAATGCAAACTTTATGTTATTCTAATGGTAAAATACTTATCTAGGTAAATTATGGCATGTTGTGATAATGTTTGGAGGCTAACTTGTAGGCCATCTCTAAGTTTCTAAAGCTAGAGAACACTCGTGACAAAGATTATAAAGAACATGAATTTTGTAATGTTTCCATCATGATTATATACATTAGTTATTTCAATTAATATGCTACTGTATTTGTTTTAAGTTGTTATTATAATGATGCTAGAAGTAGTTAAAGGTGTACTTATTCAATAGATGTTAAAATAAGGTCATTTAGGATAAAAGTTACGAGAATCTTATGTGATTTAAGTAATTTTTAAAATTCTAAAAAATTTTGTGATTTTTAAATTTTCAGAAAAACTCTTTCATTTAAACTTTTGTTAAAAAATAATATCAAAATATATATGACATAAACATTATATATTAACCAATCAAATGATATTGATATGATGATCTAATTCTTAAATTCAACTAAAACTAATTATCTCAATTTAAGTATAATTTGTTGTTCTTGGGTGGTTACCCACATAACACAACAGTTTACCAATTTAGGTGGGTCGTATTTGTTGCTTTTGTTTTTGAAATCTCATGTCTGCTACCAATCATCTCTGCCCACTGTTTTGATGGGAAGACAACGCATAGTATAAAATGTGGGAAATGGTGTTAGGTTCCTAAGCTTGACATTATTCTGCACATCCCATCTGATTGCATCTGCTAAAGCTTAAAAGAACCTCACACCTAGTTGAATCTCAACATCAATGGCGAAAGGTATGAGATTAAAATTCTACATTTATGTTTTTATTGTAATAGACATGTATAAGGTTTATTCTCATATATAATAGTTGGTATTAGAGCAAATTTACTTTTACCTTGATGTAATTGAATTCTATGATTATATGCATGAGTGGGTGACTTTTCTGTTACAAATATTGATGTTGGTAGAGTTAATATATTGTTAAATTGATCTTGTATTTCTAAAGGAAATTCAATTCTGTTTAAAATGGCTTTTGAATCATCAAAAATAGAGTTTTAGCAGTTAAGATATAGTTGGATTTATAAAATAGGTAGGATCTAGGTTGAGTTGACCCAATTGGAGGTTGAAAACGATTCACAGTGCATGCGTTTTTTATTGTTTGCTAAAATGTGGGTTTTTCGTAACAATTTTCTGGGCACTCTTTTTCTTTAATAATTGACCTTTTTGTTGTTCACTTCTATTAATTAAAAGAAAAATTTTTCATTGGGGTCACCATCAAAGGCTTTGAATTGTCTTTGCTTTAATTGTTGCATGAAGTCTGGAAAAACAACTGCTTTGCATGAATTTTGCAAAGACTTGTATTTCATGAGGCCCATCATTGGAAAGCTTTGCATGAATTCTAAAAATCAGAACCTTGTCTTTCGTGGGACCCTTATTGAAAAGTTTTAGGTTTATACTTGTAAATAATAAATTGTTTGGAATTTGGATTGAAAGTGGTCCATTTTTATACTTTGTTTACATATTGAACTCATAAATATTTCAACTTTGATAGATTATTCCAATTTTGTTGAACTGCATGATTTCAATCATTGTTTGATTTTAAATTCATTATATGTTTATTTTTATGTAAATATATGATAATGATGCATGA
The DNA here is from genome assembly GCA_026770325.2 of Erythroxylum fimbriatum. Classification (NCBI taxonomy): domain Eukaryota; kingdom Viridiplantae; phylum Streptophyta; class Magnoliopsida; order Malpighiales; family Erythroxylaceae; genus Erythroxylum; species Erythroxylum fimbriatum. The sequence continues at coordinate 436,420 of JANZLH020000377.1, forward strand.
TTAATTAGTTTTAAAGGATTATGTGGAATTTTTATGATTAATATTTTGCTTAAAATGAGGTGTCATATGATCAATATAATTTTAATTAGTTAAAGATTAGCCACAACATCTTTGATTAAGAGAAATTGTATATTAAGTGCTATGGATCACATATAGTAAAATGACACAAATTGTAATTAATCATATTCAAATATAATAAAATTTACCCCACAAGAATATTTATTATATTTGCATGGTTAATTAGGATGAAATAACAAATTATCTTCTGCTTAATTTACCCACAGGTATTATGAAAAGGAATATAATTGATAGTTTCATCATAAAGGTTATGCATGAATCTTTTAATTAAACCTTAGCCTACATGCAGTTTTAATTATTATATGATTCACATTTGAAATATGATTGCATGTTTTAACATTGGTAAAACATGATATATGATTATTTGCTTCAAAAGTTAGTAAAATAAGCATGTTTATTTGAATTTTGTGCAATTATTCAAACTGTGAATTTTTTTGATATTTAAAGTGATATTCCTAAATTGAATGGTGATAACTATAAAATGTGGAAAGAAAAGATTCTCCTCTAATTAGGGTGGGTGGACATTGGTTATGCTATCTGAAAAGATAAACCACTTGCACCTATTGAAACTAGCACTCAGGTTAAAATTGCTCTTTATGAACATTGGGAAAGATCTAATCACCTCAGTATGATATACATAAAGACCAAAATTAATGCTAGTATTCGTGGTTCTATTAGAGAGTGTGATCATGTTAGGGATCTACTGAAGGCTACTGATGAATAGTTTGAGTCTTCAGATAAGGCCCTAGCCAACACTTTAATGACCAAGTTACCATAAATGAATCTCATAAGTGTTAGAGGTGTGTGTGAGCATGTCATGCAAATGAGGGACATTGCGACTCAGCTAAGGTCTCTTAAGGTTGAGATGTCTAAGTCTTTCCTTGTACATTACATACTTAATTCCCTTCCACCTCAATATGGACCCCTTAAAATCTCTTACAACACACATAAGGATAAATGATCTATCAATGAACTGCTAACTATGTGTGTTCAAAAGGAAGGGAGGTTGGTAATGGAATTGGGTGAAAGTGCACATATGGCTATAGAAGGAAGGAATAGAGGGCAAGACAAAGGAAAGGGTAAAATACTAGTCCATACTAAGATAAAAAAAGATTTCAATCCCAAGTGTCACTTCTAGAAAAAAAAAAGGGCATACAAAGAAGGATTGTGCCAAATTCAAGGCTTAGATTATGAATAAAGGTATTTCAATCTCACTTGTTTGTTATGAATCTAATATAGTTAATGTTTTTCAAAACACTTGGTGGATTGATTATGGTTCTACAATTTATATTTCCAATACCTATCAGGGCTTTCTAAACCACAGGAAGCCAGTGCCCAGTGAACAATGCATCTATTCAAGCAACAAGATGCATTCATATGTGGAAGTTGTTGGGACATGCAAATTAGTTTTGAATCTTGTTTTCTTTTTAATTTGGGAAGAATATTTTATATTCCAAGTTTCTCTAGAAATTTGATTTTAGTTTCAAGGCTTGTATCTTTGGGTTATTCCTTTAACTTTTCAAATACATCATTCAGTTTATATCATGGATCTAATCTTATTGGGAATGGTACAATGATTGATGTTCTTTTTCGAATTAATTTGCAAGAAAATGCTTTTCACAATACAATGCATGTCCATAATAATGTTGGTATTAAAAGATGTCTTATGAATGAACAATCCTTTATGAAAGAATTAAAAAATTAGTGAATGATCGAGTACTTAGTACTCTGAATTTTACTAAATTTGATGTTTGTGTGGACTACATAAAGGGAAAACAGACCAATAAGACAAAGAAACGTGCCAAGAGGAGTTCAGATATATTAGAGATCATATATCAGTCATTTGTAGTCCAAAAATGGACTTATATAGTCAGAAATACTTCATCTCATTTATAGATGATTACTTCGTGATACATGTACCTCTACTTACTTCATAACAAGAACGAAGCATTAGATGTCTTTAAGGTATTTAAAATGAAAATAGAGAGAACATGCGGTAAGCAAATAAAGATCATGAGATTGGATAGGGGTCGAGAATTTTGTGATAGATACATTAAATATGGACAAGCACTTGGTCCATTTGCGAAATTTCTTCGAGAGCATAGGATAATAACTCAATACATTATGCCTAGGTCTCTAGATTAAAATGGTATAGCAGAAAGAAGAAATCAAATATTATTAGACATGGTGTGGAGTACGCTTAGCAGCTTTAAGCTTCCTAAATCCTTGTGGACTGAAGCTCTTAAAATAATATTGTATATATTAAATTGATTTATAACCAAGGCTGTTTCAAAAATATTGGAGTTATAAAAAGGTTGGAAACTAGTTTGTGACATATACACGTTTAGGGATGCCCATATGAGGTAAGAGTTTATAATTTATAAGAAAAGAAATTGGATCCAAGGACTATAAATGAGTATTTCATTGGATATACTGAAAGGTCCAAAGGGTATAGATTTTATTGTCCATCTCATAGCACTAGGTTTGTGGAATCAAGAAATGCAAAGTTTCTTAAGAGTGACTTGATTAGTGAGAGTGATCAATCTCTAGACTTAGTTCTTGAGAAGGATCATTATGACATTCAAAGTCCTACTTCAAGTAATAGATTGATTGTCATTCATAGCATCCCTCAAAGCCAAACGGGTATTGAAAAATCGATCATTGAAGTTCCATAAGCTGCTAAAGACAATTTAGTATATTCGATTGTTCGACAATCACTAGAGATTATTGAGCAACCAGTTGTATAAGCTCCTCCGCAGGAGGGCACTAATACAACATTAAGAAGATCAACTATAGATAAAAAAATTAGCAGCATCTAATGATTACATTATGTATATACAAGAATTTAACTACAATATTGGAGCCGAGAATGACTCTGAAACGTTTTCAGAAGCCATGAGTTGTAATGAATCTCAATTATGGTATAATGTTATGGTAGATGAAATGAATTCTATGGTATATAACAAAGTTTGGCATCTTTTCAAGTTACCTCATGGTGCAAAGGAAATTGGATGTAAATGGGTCTTCAAGACAAAAAGGGACTCATTAGGAAAATTTGAAACATATAAAGCTAGACTTGTTGCTAAAGGATTTACTTAACAAGAGGAAATCGATTACATGGAGACCTTTTCTCACGTATCTACGAAGGAATCCTTAAGAGTGATTATGGCATTGGTTGCCTATTTTGATTTGGAACTACATCAAATGGATGTGAAAACAACATTCCTTAATGGAGATATAAAGGAAGAGGTTTACATAAAACAACCAGACCAATTCTCCTTTAGTGATGGTGAGCATTTAGTGTGCAAGCTTAGGAAATTTATATATGGATTGAAACAAGCCTTTCGTTAATGATATTTGAAATTCCATGATATTATCTCTTCGTATGGTTTTGTAGAGAATATCATGGATCAATGCATATCCAAAAGTTAGTGAGAGTAAAATTTGTTTCCTTGTTCCATATGTAGATGATATTCTACTTGCCACCAATGACAAGGGTTTGCTATATGAGGTGAAACAATTTATTTCAAAGAATTTTGATATAAAAGATATAGGTGAAGCATCTTATGTCATTGGTATTAAGATCCATAGGGGCAAATCTCAATGCATTTTGGGTCTATCCCATGAAACCTATATGAATAAGGTATTAGAGAGATTTCGAATGAAACATTGTTCACCAAATATAGCACATAATGTGAAGGGTGATAGGTTTAATTTGAACTAGTGCTCGAAAAATGAGCTTGAAAGGGAACAAATGAAAAATATTCGATATGCTTCTGCAGTAAGGAGCCTAATGTATGCTCAGGTTTATACAAGACCTGACATTGCATTTGCTATTAGAATGTTGAGAAGATAATAAACTAACCCAGGTATAGACCATTGAAGAGTTGTCAAAAATGTGTTGAGGTACCTTAAAGGGACCAAAGATTAAATGCTTATGTAAAGGTGAACAGACAATGTCGAGGTAGTTGGCTACTCATATTCGGACTTTGCTGGTTGTGTTGATTCATGAAAATAAACATCTGGATATGTGTTTATGTTTGCCAGTGGAGTCGTATCCTGGAGGAGTTCAAAGCAGACTTTGACTGCTACTTATACGATAGAGGCTGAGTTGATTTCTTGTTTTGAGACTTTCTCACATTGTGTATAGTTGAAGAGTCTCATATTTGGGCTTAGAATTGTGGATTCCATTTCTAAGCCATTGAGAATGTACTGTGATAATTTAGCTACAGTTTTCTTGGCCACAAACAACAAGAGTGGTAATTGAAGTAAACTTATCGACATTAAGTTTTTGGCCATTAGGGAACGTGTCAATGAGAACAAAGTGATCATTGAATACATTAGCACTGCATTGATGATTGCTAATCCTTTAACAAAAGGTATGCCACCAAAGAGTTTTAAGGATCATGTTGCTCTAATGGGACTCGGTTCTATTATATGATTTATTGTATGTGCTTTTATTGAAACTCTTATTAATTTTGTTGTTTCTCATTCCAGTTTACACATTTTCATTTTGAGAATAATAATTATTATAGACCAAGAATAAACATAAAAATTTATTCATCCAGTTAAAGTGGAATAAGAAATAGGATGCATCGTGATACATGGAAGATAATAATCACATTTAGAGGATTTATCGTCATAATTCGTGCATTTGGTTTCTTTAATTGAGTAGAGGATTCATAACTTTTAGATATATTATACGACCCAAGTGGGAAAATGTTGTCTGTGGGTGCTTACCTATATAATGCAGTAGTTTTCCAATTCGGGCAGGTCGTATGTGTTAGTGTTGTTTTTGAAACCTCACGTCCGTTGTGTAACATCCCACCTCCGATGGGAAGGGTAAAATAGTAATTTGGACAGGGCTGAGAGTGGTTAGGATTGATTAGTCATAGTCATGCATACTTTTACTTGTGAATCGTGAAATTCAGCACATGAAAATAACTGTACATGAATTCATGACATTTCCCAGTATATATGCCTAAATGTGATATTTTGTGGAAAATTATGATTTTGTGTTTGAAAATGTATTCGGAGTTGATTGTTATGTGTTTTAGATTTTTGGAAAAATTTAGGAATTTTTTTGGAAATCTTCAGAAAAATTTCTGGACCGAAAAAATCGCCAAGTAGCGGACGGATTGGTTTCCGGTACCAAAAATTTCTGTCCAATGGCACTAGAATATTGGATACATTATTTTGGGATTGTAATTGGGATCATTGAAATTAGATGGATTGAAGATTTAATTTTTTTATTAGGATTCTTTATTAAAAGTGATTAATTGATTTTGTCTTTTCTTCTTAAGTGACATGTGTCTTAAGTCATTTAATGCTTGTATTTTACCCATTCATTCACGACTCTCCTTGGTAGAAAGAGTGAATTTGCTTTAGAGTGAAGTTAATCTTCTTCCCATCCGAAACCTTCTTCTTCTTCTTCTTCATTGATTTTCTTCAAGTGTTCTAGCTTAATTGTTGTCTCCTCCTCCACCTTAAGTGTTTCCTTTCATGCATACTAGCCTAAAACCTTCTACCTCCTTTTCTATGATGGTGATCGTGTGTGGGTAAAGTGAAGTGGAGGGGCTGGAGTTAATTGAAGAATTGAGGATTTGAAGCTTGGTTAGGTGAGAATTTAATTATATGTTCTTCAATTAGTAGTTGGATGCATTAATAGGGAGTTATTGTGCATTAATTATGGTTTATTGTACATTAATTTCATGAAGCTTATGGTTTGATTGTGTGGGTATAAACTCATGTTTGTGTGAGGATGAATGAATCAACATGTTCTAGATTGGTTTTGGCTTGGTTTTGGATTGATTTTTGGAATGCTAGATGAATGGAAATTTAAGGAAAAACAATTGTGTGAGTGCTGCCATTTTTAGGCAAGGTGATTAAGTGAAGGTCTTGATGACATATTGGTTGGTTTTTTGTCTAATTGGGATGTTTAGTGGTTTGGAAAAAGTGTGGAAGTGATAGAACTTAGTTTAGGTATAAAAGCTGAAAAATGGAATGGGTATAGATTTCAATGTTTTGAACATAAATGTTTTGATCATAACTCTTTATGTGGTTGAGCAAATGAGGTGAGGCTTGTCTTGAATTGAAATTGAGACATTTTGCTACATTTTTTGTGAAGGAAGTGATGCTAAATTGTGTCTTGAAGGGGTTTGAATTTGGCCTTGAAAATGAGTTGTAGGTGCTGTATGAACAGTAATCCGAACTTGATGACTTGAAACTTTGAGGCATTTCGCTAGGGTGTTAGAGACAGACTTTGCAAAATTGGTCTTCATGAAACTTGAAGAGGTTCTTGTTATCTTTTTATTGCCACTAAGTATGCAATTTTTCGATGTCTAGGTTGAGAGTTATGACTTGTTGATTTTTTAATGTTAATATGCTTGGTGCTGGAAATGTGTTAAGTGTAGGTTTTGTGGTGATTGTACATTGAAGCTAAATTCTGGACTGTTGTGATTCTAATTAGCTCAAGTGGTTTTATGGAAAATTGTAGAGGAATGAATTAGCTTTAAAATGAGGTATAGTATGCTAATGTTGTATGTAAGAGTTGTGAGTTATGAATTTTCAGAGAATAGACCTGATTTAGGCAATCTGCTAATTAACACTCAGTGAGGTTATAGGTGATAGGAAGTTTTGGTATCTTTGGATTTCTAATTTTTCGACGCAATTTTTTGTGATAGGAATTTTTAGAATAATGCCGGGAATGTCACGAACATGCATTGTACACATTTTAATCGCTACATGTGCATTATTAAATATTTCTGATTGTACAATTGGTAATGTTTATATATTTTGACCGTTATAGAGGCACATTTGGAGCGTCGATCCACCGACGTTGCTGAGACTTCCAGGCATTAGCTCGGAAGTTATAGGTGAGTAACCTAGATGGTTCTCTCGATTATTATATGTCTACTGTGGCGAATAATGGTGGGTTTTGTGATTGTTTATGGTTGTGGATTCTGGACAAAAGGTCCGATGTATCGGGAGTTATGACATAGAAGTGCTTGTCATGTGATGATATATGATGATTTGTGATAGGAAAATTGCTTGTTTATAATGTGATCAGTGTGACACATGGATGAATTATGATATATATATACTGCGTAATTAGGACATATGCATTTCATACATGAATGCATGATCAGATAATGACGATTGTGACCGGAGCAGCCACCGAGAGCTAAAAGTTCAACGTATTAGGGCCACGAGCCCACAGTGATTCAGAGCCACAGGCTCACCAATTAATGCGCCCATATTGGGACAGTTCAGGCGCTCGGTCACAACACCGTAATAAAATGGAAAAGTGTCACATACGCATTTCATATGCATTTGTTTGAATATTTGGATTGGGTGAAAGGCGGAATGTCGTGTACTTGTGTGAATTGCTTGAGTACAATCATGTGGTACTTCTGAATGTGCTATAAAGAAATAATCTGTGAATTGTTTGTGTGCTGCATGAATTGGGTGAACCATCGATGATGGTTCCTCACTGAGTTCACAAACTCACCCCAAAATTGCAACAAATTTTTCAGGATCGAGAGTAGACCCCTAGCTCCAGAGGGATTGTTCGAGCCGTGTAGATCATTTTGGCGAGAGAGGTTATGGCTCACAGGTCGGTCAGCTGAGATTTTTGGATGACCTAGTTAGGACTGATGTATTGTTCCTTGTTATATAGCAGTTTGTAGTAGTTTTTTTTTAGAAATTATGGACAAATAGTACAAAATGACAGTTGTGTAAATTTCTATTTTGATGAAATGAAATGGAAAAAGGTTTGTTTTAAAAAGTTGTGATTTTACATTGATGTTTATTATTATGATGCCATGTGGAATATAGTGGTGTTTATTCGTAGTTCTTTCTTGTCGTAAAATATGTACCGGAATGACCTGCGGGCGTCTCGGTGTGTACCCTACGGTAAGGGGGCGCTACAGTTCGCCTCGGCAAAACTCCTTGGCTTCGCCGCAGCGAAGTCAGTCTTTCAAGGTCGCTGCGGCGAAGTTATATTTGTCGCCGCGAAGAACTTTTCCTAAAGGGGTTAGTGGAGTTTCTCTCGGAGAATTTTGGCAGGTACAATATAATTGAGGACATGATCATAAGAATGAATTGTCGTTTATCAATTGATTAAAAAAAATTCGAAATACGCTCAACTTGAAGCCTTATGATTTCATTGGATTACACTCACGTTTGTATAATGAGCATAATACACTCACGTTTTATGGTTTAAGGGTCCGAAAACGGGGCCCAATAATACAACCATAGAAGTGAAGCCAATTCTAAAACCATATCTATCAAGAAAATGATATTTTCATAATGAAGAACCATTTACTAATGCAATAAATGAGTATGGAGCATTCATATCTAAGCATATACAAATACATGACATGTCCTCTAGGACTCATTCTAAGAGAAAGCATTATGCTTTCTTATATGGATCTTAATCTAGGCATAGAGTTTAATACTTTCAAGGAAAGAATAGGCATAAATTCTATGATATTATACACATCCACTCATACCCCTTCAAGCTATAAGGAAGCATACGTCAAGGCTTCATTTATAGTAAGCAGCATATATATAATCATGGAAGGACATTGCACTACCCTAGAAGAACAACCAACACCTTTAATACCCAAAGGAAGATTCCTCATTACATACATATATAGAATAACAAGCAATGCATTTATACATCATCATTACTCATGTAACATGCTATGTAGTTTTTATGGTACATATGGACATATTGATAGATTATGTTTTGTCAAACAAAAAATAGTAAGTAAACCTTTAAAAGTATGGGTTAAAAGAACAATGAGAATACCAATTGAGGAATCAAGTTTATTTAGGTTCCTAAAGCAAATTGAAGAATTATTTGTGGAAAAGAAATAAAAGGTACATGAATGGTGAACGCTCAAGGCACATTTTTCTTGGTTATTCTTGCAAAGCATATAGATTGTTTAATAGAAGTTCTTTTGAAGAGTTTACACATTTTATTTTTAATCTAACCACCCTACCTCCAATAAAATATTGAAGATGTTGTGGTAAAATATGGAGAAATTAGCCCTTAAAGAATAATCACTAAGATTTTTCAAAAGAGCCAATTATTAAATCATATAAGGGAGATAAGAAGGATGAGATGCTTCCAATGGATTATAAATTTAAGAAGAATCATCATTTAAATAATATCATAGGTAATAAAAAGAGGTTATTATTAATTTATGATATAGATATTTGTTACATCTTCTCCTTATTTTTCAATTGAGTCTAAATCCTTAATGATGAATTTTATATTTTCACTATTAATAAAGCATTAAATAATATTTTTAGGAGTGTAGTATAGCTAATTGCTTATAGACTTAGAGATTATATGTAAATAGGGATATTTAGTTAAATTTGATGATGCACTAGATCGATAAGGTAATAGTTTCACCAAACCAATGTATAAGGATATTATTAGAGAATTAGGCATGATTCTGTGTGATTTAAAGTCTCTTTTAATGCTTATTATTATTCTTGGATGACATTTCCATGAATTATTAAATGTACCAGTATCATAGTGTGGTCAACTAGTGTTCTAAAAGATTATCTTTTTTTGTCGTTCTAATAAGTTTGTCGATTGTTTGGATGCTAGTATGGTCAATCACATATAAACACTAATTTATTAATCAAGCAATGTGGTCAACTAGTCTTCATTTTTCAAGCTCTCCTTCTCTTTTTCTATTATTTTTCGTCATTGTTGTTTATATCTTCCTAAAACTTAGACGACTCACTCTTTTCTTTGGAAGACACCTTCTCCTATTTCATATGAATCAAGTTAAGTTGCTTCCAATTGAAATTTCATCATTCTTAGGTTTTAAATTTGCGGATTCTTAAAATTTTTCATAATTTGGGTCATTTTTCAAATTAACACATCCATAGTCAAATTGAAAAAGGAATCAAGGTTGTTAACATTTCAATTATATTTATATTGATGAATCTTTGATTTTGTTCAAATTTGATATTTTGGACACGTTTTCATATATTTTTTAAGCTTTAGGACTTCCAAAAGTACACACTCCTTTATGAAATTGATGGTTAGATACTGCAATTATGCTTAATTCTTTTTATAATTACAATCCTTAATTTTTTCAAAAAAAGTTTTGCGTCAATTGAATTTCAACTTAGGCACGATACCAAAATTAGGAATTTTTAAAATTTGACACAATTAAGAATTTTATTTATCAAAATTGAACTTTGAAACAATTATTTGATACTTTAAACGCTCAATAGCATGTCTCCTTGAGCAAATTTATGAATCTTGATCGAATTATTTTTTATCATTTAACTAAATTAGCTTGATGCATGATATTTCATATTTTTGGATTTTTAGATAATTATTTTTTTTGGTGATTTTGAAAAAGGAGTGAAAGATTGGTGATATTAGATTTAGGAAGAGCGAGGGCATTCAATGAGATTAACTTTTATATATATGGTGACTTTTGAATATATGATATTTTTATTCTTATGTAAATTTCTTTCATATATGTAGGGTTGGAAGTGAGCCAGGCCCTACTTGAGGCTTAGTGGGGCTCAAAGCATGCAACCTAAAACTTAAGGCCTAGGTTTTCCAAATATTCAGTTATTTTTATACTTTTTTCTGTAGTTTTCCACATTTCTCATATTTAACATCTTTGGTTGTTCCTCAAACTGAGTTCTTTCTTATAATTTGTCAATAATGGCAATAAGTTTAATAGTGAGGATCAATAAACTTGAAACGGAATGACCACCCACTTAAGCGAAGCCAGGTAAGTAGAGGGAGTAGATATAACTTAGCATGGCGAGTAAATGGAGCATTAGAGGAGCTGTAATGTTTGAAGATAGGAAACTAAAGCAAGAAGGTTAGAGGGAGCACTAAAGTAGAGGGAAAATTTCAGTGGAGTGAGGACTTAGAGAATGGAGATGATAGAGGGAGAGCACTGTAGATTAATGGAAATTAATTTACAGTGTCTACAAAGCCTATAAGAAGCAGAGAGTGGATAGTCTAGCCATTGAAACGACATCATTTGACCTAGCATAAAACTATATCATTTCATATTAAAATAGGGGATGGAATAAGCTTCAAGTTGAGTTGGGTCAAGTTAAGGTGCTAGAGCCCAAGCCCATCCGATAACCTTATATGAAAAAATATTGAGCCCAGCCCAAAACCCATTGATTTTGGGTTGAACTTGACCAAACTGGGCTATTTTTACCATTTTATTTTTTATTCTTGATATTGATTTATGTTTTAAGTATAAATTAAGGGAAGAACTAATCATTATCTTAATAGAGATAGTTGTTTGTGAACTTAATTTTAATATTGCTCTCTAATATTGCAAATGTTTTTTAGGGAAGTTCTAATTAATGTTTCGATGATAATAAAACGTAAATACTACTAACAATTTTATTATTTTAATGAGAAGTAATATAAGAACATGATCTATTTATAAACTTAAAAAGATAGTTCATGAAGTTGATAAAGAGAAATCAAAATTTACAGCCATTAAAGTGAAGATCAAATAAAAAAAGAAAATCAAGACATATTAAGATCATTATATATTTTGTAAGGATAATTGTAATCTTATTTAATCACTTTGATGATCTTAAAGGCTCATCATACATAAACATTTTATATCATTTTATTGCTTAAGTCTTTTCATCCATCAAAAGACATTAATGATTTTAGTTTAAAGAAAAGCATCTTAATCTTTCAAACACTATATGAAAGAAATTTTAAAAGTTGTTTTAATCATAATTTCATTTTTATTAAAATCAAGTTTGAGTATTTAAAGTTGCTACAATCACTTTTTGGGAGGATTAGTCGACCACTGAAGGTTATTGGTCGACTAATGTAAATTAAATATACAATATTTAAGTTTATTAACATATTGGCTAATTAATATAATGATTTGGTCAACCAATGTCCCTTTAAAGGACATATTAGTCAACCAATATGATTAAGTGGTTGACCAATGTGCAAAAGGTAGTAAATTTTATGCATCGAATGCACATTAATCAATCAATATGATATAATGGTCGACCGATATAAGTTAAACTTATAATATGGATGGTTTTTGATACATTGGTCAACCCATGTAGGTGTGTGGTCAACTAATATCCTTATAGGGGACATATTGGGCAATCACTCTGCAACTAGCCATTGTTATAGCTAGTTTTTGGCTTTAGGGTCCCAAGATCTAAGAAATACATGTTTTCTCGTTGTTTCTTGCATGAAGAAGCATTGAGGTGTTTTTTACACATATTTTTAAGTGTTTTAAGCATTTAAGCATCACTATCTCTTAATTTTATAAATGAACCTCCTTGGAGTTACTAAAATGATAAAGTAAGATATTTTGAGTTGTAAGATTTAATTGGGATATTGTATTATTATATTTAGGGTATTCAATTTAGTGAGATTCCTCTTCATCTTAAAAGAAGATTGTGAAATAGTTCCTCTTTATTGAGAAAAGATTATACAAAGATTATTCTTTGTCTTAAGAGAAGAATTATAATTGAATTTTAATAAGAGTCTAGGAGTGGACATAACAAGGTCTGTTTTCCAAATCATTACAAACCGGTTTGTGTTCTCTCTTCCCTATCCTCTTTAAATTATTATTCACTTGTTTGATTAATTTAATTTAAGCAATTTCTTAATTCTCATTTATATTAATTATTGTTGAATTGAGTTTATTGGTTATTTTTAATTTTTAAACAACCAATTCACCCTCTTATTTAGTGTCATTAGGAACTAACACAATTCCTATCTTAAAATGAAATAATCGTTCAAAGATGTTTTCCTTGAATTAGGGAAAATTGCTCTTATTATTATTTGCACAATCAATCACGCTCCTTCTCTAGTAATTAGTAGTGTTTCTCCTCACAAGAATTTATGTAACCATTCTTTAGAATATCAAATGCTTAAAGTATTTGGCAATGTCTACTTCGTTCTTCTTTATCCTCACGAGTACATGACTAAAGTAAACCTAAGAGCGCAATTTTGTTCATTTTCAAGATATAGTATTGGCCACAAGGATTGTCATTACTGGTATTCTCTTTTCAAATTTCTTCTCATGTTACTTTCTAGGAACTTAAAATGTTCTCAGCTATATCTTCCTTCCAAATTGGAAAACTTGCTACAACATCTCTTTCTTTTATATATATATAATTTACAACATCTCTTTCTTTAATCCTCGTATTCTTCTTTTTTCCTTATGAAATTTTTGTAGGTGATAGCTTTTTCAATTCAAACCAACGTTCTACCTCTTCTAAAAAAACCTCCTTTAACAATTAAAACTCAATATAAATTTATAAAAAGTAAATAGTTATATCTCACTCTAGAATTAAAGTTGAATATCAAGTCATGGTCGGCACTACCTTTGAGCTTATATGGTTGAATTGGTCACTCCAAGATATAAATATTATATATTCATTAACTACTATCCTCTATTATGATAATTAAAATCAATGCTATACAAACATTATATAATATATAATGTTATACAAACTGTTGATAATATGTCTTTCATAAATATACTAAACTGATTGAAAATGAATATCACTTTATAAGAAATCATTATTTATGATACAATACAATTTGTCTCTTTTTTTGTCTTAGATCAGGGTATCTACCGGCGGACCCAATGATTAATCCCTTCGCTAATTTGTAGGCACCTCATTTTCTCTAAAGATGATACTGTTGATATTTTATTAAAACTTATTCACCGTATCGATTCTATACTCTCATCTCCAAACTCCATCTTGTCGATCTTCAGATGTCTTAAGCTTGAGATGAGATGTTGAAAATATTATAAAGAATATCATAAGTTAACGCTTACAAATCGATGCAAAATATTAGTTGTTTAACCTAAAATCTATTTAGCGTTAGAAAAGTTATACTTAATTACAACTTGAAAGGAAAAGTAAAAATGATAAAAGATAGAAAGGGAAGATGAAGATACGAGCAAAGATGGATACAAGCCGTCGCTCGAACAAGAAGCTACGATAAACTTTTGGCCCAAGAAGATTTGAACAGGCATTCAAATGGCTAGGGCATTTTAGATAGATAGATTAAATGGGCTATGTCCCCCAGAAGATCACTACCTCAATTGCCTTTTCGATCTCTGATCGTCATATGACGCCTGCCTTGCATGATTTGTCAATGTTTTTGCTTTCCAAATTGTGAATGATGTAACGTTGAATAATTAAATAAAAATTAATAAGTCAAGAAAAAGTATGTTTTTTTTTCTTCTTTCTTGACAACGAGGGGTGGATCAATTAGTCCAGATTTCTCACTTAAGATTCTCCTTACAGGAGGTCTTAAGTTCGAGTCACGCCAAAGGAGGGGAAATAGGCATGTTCCTATTGATGATCCTCTAGCTCCCTGGGCACAGCTCTTTGATCGGATCAATTACGGACGCCTCGCTTCCAGCGGCAGTGTGGGAATTGGAGCTACTAGGGAACCTGAGGGCTGATGGGAACCTGATGCTGAGCAGGGGGGCCAGTGATCAATCATCAGCTGAACAATCAAGTATGTGAAGGCTCCTTGTGCGTAGAAGCCTATTGGCTACGTAGGAACCTGAGGAATGTTGGGGTTCCAAATTTACATCCTTTAGGTTTTTGGAGTGGGATCGTAGGAGGTTAGGATTAACCTGGCTAAACCGGGATACCTAATGTAATAAAAAAAAACATGCCTG
>JANZLH020000377.1:451299-462132 GCA_026770325.2 Erythroxylum fimbriatum
GCAGCAAAATTGAAAACATAAGGTTAATAGAGTAACATTTTATATCTCAGGATTTAATTAGCTACTTTCGTATAACATAGGGGTCGCTACAGCAATTTTGTCCAATATTACTCAAGAAGTGATTGGTCCAAAATATTAGTTGTTTAACGTAAAATCTATTTAGAGAAAAGTTATACTTAATTACAACTTGAAAGGAAAAGTAAAATTGATAAAAGATAGAAAGGGAAGATGAAGATACGAGTAAAGATGGATACAAGCCGTTGCTCGAGTACAAGAAGCTCCGATAAGCTTTGGCCCAAGAAGATTTGAACAGGTATTCAAATGGCTAGGGCATTTTAGAAAGATAGATTAAATGGGTTATGTCCCCCAGAAGATCACTACCTCAATTGCCTTTTCGATCTCTGATCGTCATATGACGCCTGCCTTGTCAATGTCCAATAGCATCAAGTGAACTTATCACCAACACATGCCCTCTTATTTAAGCGGGGAGACGAGTATGTTGAATATTGTAGTGGGAGATTAACCCCAGGATTTTAATCTTGGACACTCTTCAAGATGAGATTCCTACAATTTGCAGCAGTCGACGACAATAGAAAAATGTAACTGACACTTGAATTAAAGAAAGAACAAATGAATAGAAAGAACGGCCAACCTCATAAGTCATAATTAATAGTTAATATAAGTATTTTAATCTGAATTTCCCCAAAGTTGTGTGAAATATTATAGAATTTAATCTTTAGGTGAATAGACATCAACCACATTGAAAGACCTCAACGAAGCTCAATTTTGACCATCGGAACGTTTTCTTAATGCATCAGGCCAGAGGAAATTAATATAAAGTCAAGGATAACAACATTTGAATTTATCCACCCACCTGTCAAACAGCTTGAAATGAGAGTAAATTGTGGCCAAATCAATCGTGGCTATCAATGTTGACTTTCACCACAAAATAAAATTAAGTTCCAATTTGTTAAATCTAAGAAAGAAAAAAGAGGAGACAACATGGTACAGAAGAATATCCGGTTTTCTGTGGCTTTCAAATGTTGTCATGTGGCAGCAATGACGAGGAGAAGAGATTAAACAAAAGACGCAGATGCCAGACCAGGAACAGAACAAACCTCTCTTATTCCAACATGCTATTCATGACATCACACCATCGTAATAGAAATGAAGATTATGTCAATATAGCAGCACAACATTATAAGGTTCCTCCAAATGTTGTGCAATGACGATGGCATTTGCTCAGGCACCTGGAAACTTGGATGCTTTAAATTATTGGGTGTATCATTGATTAATTTTTATTGGATCTTAGGTTACACAAATGGATCTCGCATCTAAATCTATTTAGCGCCTAAAATTTTATGTCTGCATCATATAGAAAACTATAAATTATTGTATGCGTTAATCAAATTTTAACTTTTATAAATAGCGAGGACAAATTTTGAAGCAACTGCTAAAGTTATTCTTTTGTGACTGAGATATAATGAGTTCGATTTACAGAAAGACCATCTTTATAAAACGAGAAGCCTTTTTAATATTTTATAAATAGTCAAATTTTCTTTTATCTTTTTATTATTATGTCAAATCCTTAAAGATTTATGGGTTGCTTGATTAATGGGTTTAGGGAGATATCAACAGGTAAAAAATAAAAAAACTGCTTAATAATATATTATCATTGCATGAACAGTGTTTTTATACCCGAGTTTGGGACATTACTTTATACCCCCGATTGTAAGAGGAATAAAAGTCATTTTAGCACTTTGCACAAATTTCACAGGTATGATAGATCGTTGTCACACCCGTGAGAAGAGTATTATGGCACGCCCATGATACTTCTTTTTTTTATAGCAATTAAATATGTAAACCAAAATTTATTTCTTTTTCTAACAAAACAATATTATGATTAAACTGTATTTTGAAGACATTATTTGGCTGATGATTTGTTGATGCAAGCAAATACTAGAACACTGTTTTCTTCAAGAGCTATTAGAAAGAAAATACCACGGTATACTTAATTTTAAACATTCTATCATCATAAATGGGTGCATAAATTAAATATAATTAATTAAAATATATTAAATTTGATGTAAAACAAAATTTTAACAAATTTTTTAGTTCTCAAAATTTTTAACAAACCACTACTATCAATAATAATGGTAACAGTAATCATTCATTCATCCCAACCAGCCATCATAATTATAGTAATTATATTCATTCTCATTTCTCACTGTATTCATTCTTATTCCTATTATTATTGCCTCATCTGAATCAAACACCCCTTAATGTAACCTCATAATCATTCTCTTTATTTTTTATATGGAAAAGAACTTAAATTTAATTTTTTAAAGATGTATAATTAATAAATTCTCATATATAATAACCCATTTGAGTAAAGTACTTGGGAAACTTAAAGATAAATAAATAATACATAGAGCCTCTTCCGTTTTTTCTTACTTTATGCACTCTTGTAATCTTTTAACACATATGTTAAACTTAAAATCTCATATAACATTAGTTGATTGATCTCATGAAATGCATACTATTAAAGGCGTGGGAACGTAGTCTTCAGGTTAACATCGACTGCAAGGAGTTGAGATTCTCAACATGACTAGTGACTAGTGGCATCACATGTGCTATCTTTCAGCAGACTTTCATTTGACTAATTCTTTTGTTTGATTATTCTTTATAATTGTTGCTTTAATTAAGGGTTGTTACTAGTTTGTTAATATTGCTCCTAAAGTTAAGGAGTCTCTTTAAGATCATTATTGTATTTAACATTTGGTTTATCATTCAATATATAAAAGTTCAATTGGTTTTCTAAACTCTTTATGGTATCAGAGCTATTACAGCTCTTACGAGTTTGATCATTTCCTTCCTTTCAATGCACAAATAGCCCTTACCACCTTCAATGGCTTCCACGACCTGGCTTACTCTTATGAATGCTGATAATCCAAACACCAACAATCATATTGTGCAGTTTAACCCATCCTCACAATTGCCTATCAAACCACAGGGCAGTTCCAATTTCTCTACATAGAAGACTCAATTAACATTCCTTCTCGAAGGTCGTGAACTGGCTGGGCATCTTGATGGTTCTACACCTTGCCCCGAGAGGACAATCACTTGCGCCAACACAACTGAAATCCATATCACCTTTGGGTTCATCAGGACCACCTCATTCATCAACCAATGATGGCCTCTGTTGACAACACCATTGCATCCATCGTGGCCGTTGCATCTAATGCCAAGAAAGCATGGGACCTTCTTCATACCACTTATGCAAATAAAAGTCAAATCCAAATTTACAGCTTGCAAGATCAACTCAGTCGCATCACAAAGGATGACAAGAGTATTTTTTAATATCTTCATAGAATCTGCACCATTGCTGATGAACTTGCTACTGCAGGTTCTCCTATTGTTGTAGCTAAACTCACAGTTAAAATTCTCAATGGACTTGGTCCTGATTTTCAGGAAGAATCTATAGCAATTCGCAATTGTAGCCTTCCAATTGAATATCCTAAACTCTACGAAAAGCTCCTTGACCATGAAATTTTTCTTAAACATCAAGAACGACAACATTCATCTCTAATAACGGCTACTGTAGCAAACAGACCCGACAACAATCGAAATACTCGACGCTCCAACAATAATAGCAATAACAACTCTCCGACATGGAATCCTAATAGCGGGTACAATCAACAACCACAATTGCGCCAACAAAACAATAACACCTACAACAATCGTGTTCAATGCCAGTTATGCAATCACCCTGGTCATATTGCCTCAGTATGCCGCTCCAAATCTCATAATCACCTTAAGGCCAAAGCAAACTTTGTCACTAGATTTTAGTCATCTGCAAACCCATAGGTTCTAGACACGAGTGTCACACATAACATTACCACTAAGTCGTATAATATGCCTGTGTACCACAGCATGGAGGAAGTGACAATGGGATATGGTAACAAAATACCCATTACTCACAATGGTTCAACTTCACTATATGCATCTAACTTTGTTTTTCATTTGTCTAACACTCTGTGTGCTCCTCAAATCAAACACAATTTAATTTTGTTTCGAACTTTTGTAAAGATAATCTAACTTCTGTGGAAAATTTTCCTTCTGATTTTCTTATCAAGGGTCTCGCAACACACAGACACCCCTGGTGCACGGCTAAAATAGAAATGGGTTGTACGAGTGGCCAACTATCCATTCATCACGTTCTCCTCAAACTCACACAGACTCCATAACGAACTCTGTTGAAACTTGGCACCGCAGGCTTGGCCATCCTCATGTTAGAATTTTAAAATCTATTTTTCAAAATTTTACTGTTCTTATTTTAGTACTAGACAATTTAACATTCTGTAATTCTTATTTATCCAATAAATCTCATCGGCAACCATTTGCTCACCTTACTTTGTCAAGTTCCAAACATCTTCAAACCATTTTTAGTGATTTATAGGGACCATCCCCTATTATTTCACTTGACAAAAAATTATACTATTGCATATTTGTTGATCAATACATAACATACAAATGGATCTACACTCTACAAAACAAGAGTGAAGTTAAAACAATTTTTCAATATTTTTTTCCTCTCATGGAAAAACATTTCAATTTCAAAATATTGTCCTTCTACACTAATGGGAATGATGAGTTTCATAGTCTTAGTTCATACCTTAGTTTTAATAGCGTCGAACACCTCGTTACTCCTCCATACACTCCACAACGAGTTGCTCTTGCTGAACGATGCCACCGTCACATAATTTAAACTGCACGCACATTACTTTATCAAGTCTCTTTGCCATTTAATCTTTGGACTTTTGTTTGTCACCATGTCGTATACCTCATTAATCGCCTTCCCACATCCACCTTAAACAATCATTCACCCTATGAAATGTTATTCCAAGCCAAACCGGATTACAAATCATTAAAAGTCTTCAGCTGCTTATGTTATCCATGGCTCAACCGTATTCTCAACACAAACTTCATCCAAGATCCACACCATGTATCTACTTAGTCTTTTCTCTCGCTCACCACCATCATCAATGTTTTGATCCAATTAAATCTAAAATTTATTTGTCTCGTGATGTGATTTTCATGAAAAATGTATTTCCTTTAAAAACAATATTTACTAATATTTCTGCTTCTTTTAAACAGCTAGCATAGGATCCCTTGTCTCAAATTAGCTCACCTCAGGCCCACCAACAATCACCTACACCACCCAACCTAATTTCATATTTTCCTAATCTCATTCGTATAGGTAACTCAATTTTCGATATAGATTTGGTCACTCGTTCAACCAACAACTACTTGTGTCGTACGTTAACAGATTCTGAACAACCCTCACCTCCTTCCACTACTACTCCACTTGCTACATCAGAACCCACTCCTTCTATTTTCCTCAACTCATTAACCCGACATATTGTTACCCGTTCTCAAAATAACATCTTCAAACTGAAACCCATTTTTTATTATGTGGCTAAAGTTCAATCTGACATTACTCCACAAACTTTCGTCCAAGCTAACAAATTACCATAGTGGAAACAAGCTATGAAAAGAGAGTTTGATGCATTGATGAAAAACTAAACTTGCTTCCTCCTAACCCCTCCAAAATGTTGTCTCTTGTTGATAGTTGTATAGGATTAAAAGAAAACCAAATAGCTCTATTAACCGCTACAAGGCTCGACTTGTCGCAAAAGGATTTACACAACATTCAGGGATTAATTATCATTCAACATTTAGTCATATTGTTAAGCCAACACCGATTAGAGTGGTTCTATCTCTTGTTGTTCAATTCCAATGGCCAATCCAGCAGCTTGATGTCAACAACGCTTTCCTTCAAGGTAGTCTTGACAAAAAGGCATACATGACTCAACCACCAGATTTTAAAGATCCATAATATCCTTCTCATATTTGTCAGGTCAAAATGGCCATTTATGGTTTAAAGCAGGCCCTTGTGCCTAGTACAATGAACTCAAAGCACATCTTCTCTCCATGGGATTCTTTACATCTAAGTCCGATAGCTCTTTATTCATCATGAAGGATTTTGTTATCAGTAGTTACCGTTTAGTTTATGTTGATGACATCATCGTAACTAGCAACCATAACACAGTGGTCTAACAAGTCATTTCGTCCCTTGCCACTCGTTTCTCTGTTAAAGATCTTGGTCACTTACATCACTCACTTGGGGTTGAATTGTTAAGGCATTCAGATTGCCTCTTCCTATCTCAAACTTGATATATTGCTGATATTCTTCAAGCAAAAAATATGTCCAATTGTAAATCAGCGAAGACATCCATGAGCTCCTCATAAATGTATCGTGTTCTTAATGGTTATCCACCTACAGATGCCACAAAGTATAGACAAGTTGTTGGCAAACGTCAATACTTGAGTTTCACAAGGTCGAATATTTCATATTCAGTGAACAAACTGTCACAATTTATGCATTCTCCTTCTCAACTACATTGGAAAGCAGGTAAACGGGTTCTCAGGTATCTCAAGGGCACTATGACTCATGATCTCTGTTTAAGGAAATGCAACGCCATGAATCTAGTCATGTACTCTGATGTATTGGGCAGGCGATGTAAACGATCACATCTCTACTACTGGTTATTTGCAATATCTCAGCTTAAGTCCTATAAGTTGGTTGTCAAAGAAACAAACAACAATTGCACGAATCATCTACTAAGGCAGAGTATTGAGCTGTAGCAACTAGCAAGTGCACTAGCTGAAACAACTTGGTTTAAAAACCTTCTCTTTGAGCTCCGCGTTATTCTTCCAAGTCCCCTATCATCTACTGTAATAACATTGGAGTTATATACCTCTATGAAAATCCAGTTTTTCATAGTCGCATGATGCACATCATTGTTGATTTCTATTATGTCCGAGATCAAGTTCATCGCAAGCTTATTACTGTTGCACACATCCATGCTGCTGATCAACTTGCGGACTCACTTACCAAAGCTTTATTCAAGCCTGCCTTTGATTGTTATCTTCCCAAGTTAGTTTGTCCCTCTCTGTCTCACTTGAGGGGGGTGTCTTAGCATCACATATGCTATCTTTTAGCTGACTTCAGTTTTTATTTGACTAATTCCTTTGTTTGATTTATTCTTTGTAGTTGTTGCTTTAATTAAGGGTTGTTACTAGTTTGATAATATTGCTCATAGAGTAAAGGAGTCTCTTTGGGATCATTATTGTATTTAACATTTGGTTTATCATTCAATAAAAGTTCAATCGGTTTTCTTAACTCTTTAGTGACAAGGAAAGGTAAGAAAGAAATGTATCAGTGGAACTTGATGACAACGAAACAAAGTCTTCAAGCAAAATATTTGTTGTCAAAGCCGTATAAATTACTCTTCATGCTCATTTCTTTTTAACTTCTCTTTTTAATTATTTATTTCCCATCAAACTCATCGTATGTCCAGACCGCATTAGAATAAAATATAAATATGATTTTTCAATTTTCTAAGATGTAAGGAGTAGTAAAAAAATTGATCAATACATTTTTAATATTGTAATTCTGTCTTCTTTAAATTGCATTTTGTTTTTCCTATTTCTTGGTGAAGGCGAGGAAGGCACTAGTTTGGAAGTACTGACGTTTTACATGAAGACCCTGCACAAGCTGGCTTAAAGGAGTTTCGAACTCAATTTGTCACATACCACTGGTTATTATAGAGCGCAACACGGCAGGTGATTTTACACCGACGCAATGGCCAATTACCCAACTTCCCAATAGCAATCCAAAACATAAACCCCATAAACATCATACAGCGATATCCTGACGGATGTGCCTGAGCAGCACCGGAATCACAATACCTGGCGAGCTCAACTGAGGCAGGTGGCCGTCCGTTGACATGACTTCCACGATTGACCCACCACCGAGGTTTTCATGTAAGTACTCGGACGCGACCACCGGCACAGCCAAGTCCTTCATGCTTTGTATTATGTGACAAGGAACCGAGACCAATTGCAGGATTTGCCTCATGTCACTTTGGAATATTGTCTGTGCCACACTAAGAGCTATATCAGGCCTCATGTTGAAAAGGGTCCGGCTGAATTCTTGCACTGCCACCGAGTCCATGTCACCGCCAACGGCTAGTGGTGCGAACCCGGCGCACCAGGCTTTATAATTGGATTGCATGGCTTCGAATAGCTGGTCTAGATCCTCTTGCTCAAATCCTCCATAGTAATCCACATCATTCAAGTACCTAGATCATACAGGACTAACGGGTTAATGGCTAATTCCCTGATGTCATTAGCAGCATTAAATCATAGAGAAGATATCAAATACTAAAGCAATTGAACAGACTTCATTAATCACTCACTATATTCAATCATCGCTTTCATAATTATATGTAAGAAAGGTCATGACTTTGGATTGAAATGATTAGCAGAAAAGAAAATATTACGGGACAAAAAGGCCGTCATGGTGACTTAATTTGTTAGACGGCAACTTCAAGAAACGAAATCATGGTTCACTTTTTACCTTGGGGAAGCCGAAACCATGACGAGTTTAGTGAAGAGATCAGGGCGACTGATGGAGGCAAGAGCACCAATCATGGCAGAAACTGAGTGGCCAACGTATATACAAGACTCCACTTGCAGTTCCTCAAGGATTGCGAGCAAGTCATAGGAGTAGCCTTCAATTGTGGAGTACCTGTTGAAATCGAAGTAGTCTGGATTTGTTGTGCCAGCTCCCATATTATCATACAAAATAACCTTGTAATCCCCAAGGAGGTGAGGTACAAGGTGTTTCCAGACAGATTGGTCTGTGCCAAATCCATGAGCTAGAACTATGACTTGTCTTCCAGCGCCCAGGATCTTGACATTGTGAGCTTCTTCTACAACACCCATCTTTTGCCTTTTTCTACTGCTTGTCAGAGTCAGTGAATTTCACCTAGACTTGTTAGGTTCGTGCCAGGAGGTGAGAACGAGTAGGACTCTTTGCTTTTGGTGGAAAGATTATAAGGTCGGGGGCTTAATAAGGACCTCATCTGTTGATTTTTTTTCCCCATTATATTATTAGTTTAAACATAAGTAAGGTTAGTGTTCATTATTTCTTATCTCGTCACCATATTGTATCATTCACATCACAGGGCTCTCCAGGATCTGGCCTTCGACGACATCAATTTTGGTATGATGGAGTGGAGAATTTGGGAGTTTGTAATGTGCCGAACGCGAATTTAATGCCAGAGTTAAAAATGTTGACCAACACACAGTAAAGGATCACCACTAGCTCACATGGGGGCATCTTCCACTATTGGCTATATATCTTCCTAGAATCGAGTAACCAAAGGAGGAAAACTGTGGTATTCGGAAAAAAAAAAAAGGGATGTTCTTCAATTTTAACCTGTTATTTTCTATATAATGAGTTTGTATAATTTGATTGCACAACAAAGTTATCAAGTAAATCTCCATTGAGAAAAAAAGACAATGCATTTGGTTATTTGCCTGACAATGTTATGGCTGCTTAAAAACAGGTTTGGCCACTAACCCACCAGCTAATCGCATCTACTACGACTTTAAAGTTAAACAGCCTTACGAGTTCCTGAATCCTGTACTGGATTGATGTGGGTTGGACAGAAGCGGCCACATTAACACATTTCACACCTGTGGTCTTTGATTGGCAAGATTAAAGCAAAGAGGAAAGTGGATTCACTCAAAATGACCCCAGAAAGCCAGAAGATGGCCTTGGAAGGTTGTGAATTGCTCTACCAACTGAGCATAATCAAAAACTATATTTGGAGATCCACGCCAACATTCACTCCAAACAGGACATGACATACCACACTTTAATTTGCAAATAAAATTTTGGACACACCAACTAATTATGTGGATGCGTACGCCCATCGCTTTTGGCTGCTGTATGAACCTATATAATTGTTTATTATAATATAATCAATCAATATAAGCAAGATTCTTTTAAGATGGAAAATTCAGGCTCTCTTTCTTTTTCTAGGTTGCAATTATGACAAATATGATATTGCATGGTTATTTTTTAATTAAAAAACTCTTAATCAAGTTGCTCTGGAGTGTTCTCTAATTAAATTTCTACATTTTTGTTTGTGTAATCTGTAAATTAAAAAACTTAACCGATTCGACTGTTTCAACCGTTAAAATTTTGAAGTGCTTCACTTTTCGGTTCAGTTTTTAAATCATCAGCTCGATTTATTTTAATAACTCTTGTTGTCAAAATTTTCTCAATTTATTAATTAGTTGGTCAATTTTTATAAATTAATAAGTTTTTATAAACTAAAAGAAATTCATTAATTTTTATTAATAATCTATTTTTAATTAAATTTCAAAATCTTTGATGAGCAGGCCAATCATTTTTTAAATTCTTTATTTTTATTCAATCTTTAACTGATTTTATAGCGATCTAATACTGATTAAACCTTCCAATCTGTTTGATCAGGTTTTTAAAATGTTGGTAAATACTGAACTTTTAACACCGAAAGTAGCTGTTTTAAGGAGATCAAAAACTCGAACCCAAGACCCGCCGTGTAGAAAACACTTAGAAACTCACCTCCAATTCTGTATTAGAGACTTTAAAACGGTACTACAAAATTTGTGTTCCACAACGCTTGTAATTGAGGAGGCGGCTTTTGATTTGCTGACATTATGATTCTTTTGACAGAGAATTGAAAACGAAAGATGTGAGGGATGATGAAGGGAAAACAGCTTTTTCTTTTTCCTTTTTCTGTTTTTATTGATCCTGAGTCATGAATGAAGAACTAATTAATGAACACTTGTGGAGTGAGGATAATAACTGTATACACGACACCTACACTAATGGAATAAAGAAACTGCTAAGGTCCAACCGCCCAAAGACAT
>JANZLH020000377.1:471152-485889 GCA_026770325.2 Erythroxylum fimbriatum
CTCTGACAGATCATGGACAAAGATTGCAAATGCATGTAGGGATCTTCTCCTATCAAGCCATGAAATTTAGGAAGAGAATTAATTAGCGATCCTTTAACTTCAAAATTCACATCAAAATTAGGACAAACAGTAGTAAATGGATCATAATTCACATCAGAAGTAGTTGCTTCCCTAATAGTCCTCCGTCTTTGATTCCCATTATTCTCTCCAACTCGCTCATGCTCCGCTCCCTATTTCCTCCATTATCACCATTTCTAGGTTGGTTAGCATGAAAGTTATGGTTTTGCCAAAAGGCTGGGTTCTCGGCCATTATCACTTCTCCTAATGAGTCGCTCTCATTACTTGGCCCACTAGACTCTTCCTCAATAACCACCTTACTTCTCTTTTTTTCTTTCCTCTCTTTTCTAATCTTCCTCAAACATCTCTCAATTTCAAGTTGAAAAAGGTTTAGCTTTCTAAGGCATGCACGGGAACAATTCAAAAGGAAAATAAAAAGGTAACAAAATTTACTTGTAAGCACACAAAGTCAAATAAAAAGACAAGATGTGATTGATGCAAGTGTGTAAGTGTGTGAAAGTATGTATGAAAGTATGTATGTATGGATCAAAAAGTAATCAAAGGAAAGACTAAAAAACTATGTGGGTGCAAAAAGATTGCTAAGTATGAAAAGTGCAATTGTTGAGGATTCTTTTTGTTTGTTGATTTCAAAATTTTATGCTAAGTAAAGAAAATATAATCCTATACTATTGACAAGTATGAAACTAAACTATCTAAAATGCAATATAAACAAAGGTTCCTAACCTCACGTAGCTAAGTATGAAAAGTGCAATTGTTGAGTATTCTTTTTATTTGTGTTTTCAAAATTTTATGCTAAGTAAAGAAAATAGAATCCTATAATATTGGCAACGACGCTATTTTGATTAGGACCTTAGTCTTACCCTTGGAGGTCAAATAAAAAATATATAATCCAAGGATTGCAATATAGGTTGCAACCTCAGGTCATTTCACTTAATCGGAACCTAATGGAATGTCATGAAATGCAAGCTAAATTAGTAAAGAGAGGGTTTTGATTTTTGGAAATCTTAACAAAATTAAATGAATTGTAAGAAAAATGTGTAAAAAGTAAATCTTTTTGGGATTTTGGGTATAGAAATTGGAAAGATAAAGACAATGATCAAATGTGATAGAATCCTCTTGAAAATGAGCTTTGGCTATCATAGTTCGAAATAAATTTTGGTGAGAGTGAAAGTCACTGAGTTTCGAATGGTAAACCTTAAAGAACTCTTTAAGTCCAAGGTCTTAATCAATGAACTCCATTCCTTAAGACCTTATTAAAAGCCCTTAGTGTGTGTAAAGGGTAAATCAATGCAACAAGTTACCTAGGATCTCAAATCAACTCAATATCAAACACAACTATGCAAGATAAAAGAGATTCAACAAGATCACAAATAAACATATATGAAACTTCATATATTTAAGTTCAAAGTTTCTACATCAATAAATCTCAACAACACAATGAGTATCCAATACTTGATTAAACTCTAATCAAGAATGTTCAACTATAAATTACAAATCCTAAACCTAGGAATTCATTCATAAATCATAGCTAAACATAGATTAAGTCACTCCCCTTTGAATCCCATTTAACTCAAGCCATTGCTACATCTTCAAGATGAGAGAAGTGTCTAGCCACGCATAACTCCAGGAGACTTCACAACCGAGAACCCACTGGAAGCATCCATGATAGCAGTCGACGGTGAAAGGAGCAGAAAAATGGTGTGGAAGAGATGGTAAAGAGAGTGAGTGTCTATTTGTCTGTCAGCTCTTTCCCCAACTTAACCTAAAATAGGTAGTTTTTACAAAAACGGGTTGATGGATCGGGTTGCATAGTGGGTAGACTTCTGAAAATGGTTCGAGTATTTGAAGGTTTGCCGTGGTGAACTTTTCTCGAAAGGTTTGCCTGGAAGTCTAGTTTCTTTGCCGCGGCGACGTGAACTTCACATCATGGCGAACTTTTCCCTAAAGTTTCACGCTGGATTCTTCATAATTTTCCCCAGCGAAACATCAATTGCGCAATGTCGCCACGGCGAACTTTCCTGTTGACCTTTTGACTCGTTGACTTGTTGACTCATCATTTTCAGCCTTTACTCCTTGCCTCTACTTCTTGAGTCTCCTACAATAAACAAATGGTAGTTTGAAGCATCAATTGTTCTTATAAAATTAATTTAGTGCAATTGCTAATTATTTTCTACAATTTTACTTGCAAACTACATAAAATAAAGGCAAACACTTAAGAGTCCAATTAAGCATAAAATCTAAGAATAAGAGCTAAGAAGTGTAGTAAAAACCATAAAAATGTCACCAATTTAAATAAGAAACTTGGGTTCAATCAATCCTCCTATGTCAGGTCAAATGCATAGATTTATGTGTGTGTCTGAATATGTCCTAAAGATATAGACTCAAGGTCAAACGATATATATATGCCCAGTGACCTTTAAAATGCTTAACATCGACACAGATCTTAAGACTTTCACCTTTATTATGACAATGTACAAGAAACTGTATGATTGAGAACAAAATGATGATCATCAATATATATATAAATATATTATCACAATAAATGAAATATGTACAAATATATCAAGCACAAATACAGTGATCCCTAACTAATAGTGTCTAAGGAATTCAATAAACCCATACTATACAGATGCCTTTAAAAAATAACTGGGTGAAGTCTTTTAGTTAAAGGATCAACAAGCATGCACTTAGTCTCTAAATGCTCCACCTCAATGTTACCTTTCTGTATTAACTCCTTTATGGTCAAAAACTTAACCTCCAAATGCTTAGACCATATGATATTCTTACTGTTATTATTAAACAATATATTAGAAAGATTATCAAAATATAACCAAATGGGTCGAGCAACCGACTCAACCACAAATAACTCAAAACCAAGTTCCTAAGCCAAAACTACCTGTGAAACAGTCTCATAGCATGTCATAAACTCTGCATACATAGTCAGAGAAGTTACTAGTGTTTGTTTGACACTCTTCCATGATACTACACCATTTGCTAATATAAAAATGTACCCTGATATGGACTTTCTATCATTTAAGCACATAGCAAAATTTGGATCTATATGACCTATAAGGTTTAAACTGTTGACTTTCCCAATTATCAATATATAATCCTTAGTTCCCTTTAGATATCTCAAATCTCGTTTGACTGTATTCTAGTGATCTACTCCTAGGTTAACCAGATATCAACTTAGCATTATAACAAAAAATGCAATGTCTGGTCTAGTGCACAATTAGACATACATCAGGCTACCAACTACACTAGAATAAGGTACATTCTTCATATCCACTCTCTCTTTGTATCCATCTGATATAGCTCCATATCATAATAAACCACTATTGTCATAATCACACTAAATGTATCCTTAAATAGAGATGTCAATGGGTCGGGCCAGGCACCGGCTGCCCCTAGCCAGTGGCCCAGCCTATGGCCCGATGGGCCACGAGCTAGCCGGGCCAACACCCCTCACCATATCTTTTTTTCAAAAAGCTTCCAAAACGATGGTTAGACCACAGGAATGGTCGGGCCGGTCAACCCGAACCAAAATCAAGCCAGGTCGAGCCCTTTCGACATCTTTATCCTTAAAGGATATAAGAGAAAAGGTGATATTAAAGTCGATCCCTTCTCTCTGAGTGAACCTTCTAGTAACCAATCAAGCTTGAACCATTCAACTTTATCGTGAGACTCTGTTTTGGTCTTGTAAATCCATTTACAACTGATAGGCTTACAGTTATGATGTAAATCAATAAGCTCTAATACCTTATTATGCTTCATGGATTGCATCTCATCCCCTATTACACCCCACCAAAAATCTGCATAGGGTCAATAAACAGCTTCTGTAAAAGTAATTGGATCCAGTACATATCCAATATCATAGTCTTGTTCACCTAAATGGATTATGTAATCAAATGAGATAGCATGTCTTTTCACTTTAGTGGATCGTCTTAATTGAAGTTATTCAATATGCTCTTGTACCTCAAAAACCTTAGTTTGTATAGGTATGGGTTCCTGTCTCTATACTGGTATGATACTCAGAGCTTGATTCACTAGTTTTGGCTGTATGAGTGATGGATGTGAAATAAATATAGTATCCACCCTTCTATCATTTCATGGGTAAGAATGACCACCCTCGTCACAGATATTATTCTCTAGAAACTTAGATGTTTATAGTTCGACTATTCTAGATCTTCCATGTCTACAGTAAAATATGCATCCATTAGAGTGGTCAAGATATCCTACAAAATAACAACAAGTGGAACAAGAATGCAACTTATCTTAATAAATATTATAACAAATTAAGGTCCCTCGGTAGGGTAGCCTCATACATGAAGAAGAGCGAGGCTAGGCTTCCAACCTTCCAAATTTCAAAAGGTGTCTTTGAAACTGATTTACTTGGGACTCTATTAGGTATATATAAGTCTTTATGGCTTCACCCAAAACGTAATCAAGTAAATTATTCCTACTTTTCATTGACCTTATCATGCCCTTTAAGGTGTAATTTCCCCTTTCGACCATATCATTTTACTCAGAACTACTTGGCATAGTGAACTGAGTCATTATTCCACATGATTCTACATATTTAGAAAACGTACCTTTTTCTTATCTTGAACACCATGTTTGCTATAATATTCACCTTTACAGTCATATGTGACAATCTTAATTGACCTTTTCAATTGTTTCTCAACTTTAACCTTAAGGATCTTAAATTTATCAAGATATTCAGAATTGTCTTTATGCAAGAACATATATTTATAATAGGAATAATCATCAATAAATGTTAGAAAATATTACACGATGTAACTTTATGAGATCCATATATATCTATATGTATGAGTTCTAATAAGCCAAAAGCACGAGATGACCCTTTTTTCTTTATTTTACTCAACTTACCCCTGTAAAAGCCAACAAATATTTCCATATCATCATAATCTAAAGTTGAGAGATTGTTATCATTGTTATCATTAATCAATCTCTCAACTCTATCTTTAAAAGTATGACACATCCTTTTATGTCACAATATGTATGACTTATCTTTTACCAGTGATATGTTCAACAATATATAAAGAAGCATACATCTTATTAGGGGCAAGACATATTTTATATAAGTCATATGACAAAAAGGCAGTACCAATGTGTTTTACGTTGAAAGGTAACTTTATGATAGAAGTTTCAATGAAAAAAACTATAAACTTCTTTATCCAAAACAAATATAAAGATAAAATCTCATCCAGATGATGGTATAGAAAATGTGTCATTTAATACAATCTTGAACCTTGTATCAAAGTTCAAATAAGCATCCCCTCAAGAGTTTACATCATCTTCTTCATTATTGCCCACCTTTAGTTTTTCCTCCCCCCTATTTGACTTTCTCTTTTGTATAAATCCTTATATATTATGGAAACAATATGATTAAAGGCTCCATTATCTAGCCACCAAGAACTTAATGTGGCTATACCATCATTTTTATGATTTTAATTTTATATTATGGAAAATTGTTTCTTTTTTATTTTTTATGATTTTAATTTTAATTTTTTGGTTAAATTAATAGTAGCATAATTAATTTTAATTTTAATTTTTTATAAAAACTAATAGTTGTATAATTAAACTTAAAGTGATTAAAAAAGAAAAAAAACAAAAAAGACTCACAAGTGTGACACTTTATGTCACGCCTGTGACAATTCCTGTCACGGGTGTGACGGTTATGTTTTTAAGAGCAAAATAAAAGAAATAATTGACTTTTTGCATGTTACATTTTCAGCAACTGAGTGAAACCCTCCTATACTCAAGCGTTTTCTTTTTCAACTGATTGGCTTAAATTTGCCAACCCAATCAGTCGTTTACTAAATATTCCTATCGTTTGTTTGATATGTTCAATTAGCTAAAAGTTTTGGAACTGCTAAAAATCAATTGATAAGTTATTTACCGAACGAGGTTAATTCGTGAATAGATATTGTTTGGTACTATGCATGAGGTTAGATTGTTTATGTCACAAACACTATCCTGTTCATTGTCCGAAACATTTTTCACTAACTAAATGGAGGTTTATGATCAACTAGTTGATAGCCTATCTAAAATGTTATAAGACTGAAGAATTATGTCTTGTAGCATGGAAACTAATTATTACAATGACTAGTTTGTGTGTTTAACGATTTCTTAAGTAAATTTTAATTATAAACTAATCATATTTGAGTTATTAAAAATTTAACGTATTAGAGAGTTGTTAAAAATTTTGAAATGTTAGAAAAATCACGTATGTTTGTCCGATTGATGCAATTGAAAAACTTATTTACGGTTAACTTTGTGAAAGTTACTATCAATCTTAAACCAAATTTATTTAAAAATTTATTCTTTATTGACGCAGCAAGACATTTATATGGTTTGCTCGTAAGAAAACTGGAGCTTATCAAGTAGCGGAGAACATAATTAATTGGATTCGATCGTTTTTAAGAGCAAAAAATCTGCACACTATCTTATCTGATGACATGGAGTATAGTTGGCATCTTTAGCTTGGTTATGTAAATAAGTTGTGTTAGATTTGCTTTCTTTTGTTGTGTATAATCTTGAATTCATTACAATGTTGGTTTAGATATATATTTTCTCTTTATTTTTCAAAAAAAGGACATTTATAAAGTTCCTTTTACTTGTGACAAAGATATTGTATAAATTTTTTCGTTAAAAAAATAGAAAATTTTTAAGTGAAGTTTAACAAATAAATATAAACTAATAATTAATTACTTAAAACATTATAAATCTAAATTGTCTCTCTTTTCTTTCTTTCTATTATTATTATTATTATATTTGCTTTATAATTATTTTATATAAATTTATTATTCAATTTCTAGTCGGTGTTGATGTTGATGTTGAATCTATTTAAATAAGTAATATCATATGTTTTTCATTTCTTATTTGTTGTGATGCCAATAGCGCTCCTTTCCCACCGAGGCACAACGCTTGTAATTGTAGCTCTACATATTGCATTTATTGGAAAGGTCAAGATACGAAAAAGAAAGAGCATGTAAATCATTCAGTTATATCTGAGTTGATGTGCCTTAGAAGCGTAAGGATGACAATATCCCGGTGAGCTGAGCTGAGGCAGGTGACCGCCGACCGGCATGGTTTCAACAATGGACCGACCACCAAGGTTTTGTTGTAGATATTCAGCGACCATAATAGGAACAGCCATGTCCCTCATGCTTTGCAGGATGTGGCAACGGACACTGACCAAAGGCAGAATATGACTCATGTCGCTTAGGAATATAACATTGGCCAAACTCAAGGCTATGTCTGGTCTCATGTTGAAGAGGCTTCTACAGAATTCTTGCACTGCAACCGAGTTCATATCTGCTCCAACCACTAGTGGCGCGAATCCTGCACACCATGCTTCGTAATTTGACCTCACTCCTTCGAATATCTGGTCTGTATGTTCTTGCTCAAACCCTCCAAAGTAGTCTGAACGATTGAGTAGCTAGCAAAAACAAGCCTTCCTCAGCGCAAAATCTAGCAGAAAACGGACTAGCGTAAAACAAGTTTAAATTCTTGTTATTAAAAACAATGAGAAAATGGTACCTTGGAGTTGCAGAGAGCATAACGAACTTAAAGAAAAGATCAGGGCGAGTTACAGAGGCAACGGCACCAACCATAGAGGAGAACGAGTGCCCAACAAAAATACATGACTCAATTTTCAGTTCTTCTATAATAGCAAGCAAATCATAGACAAATCCATCAATACTTGAGTACCTTGCGAAGTCGAAGTTGTCAGGATTAGTGGTACCAGCACCCATATTATCGTACAAAACAACCTTGTAATCCTGGACCAGGTGTGGTACTAGGTGTCTCCATACAGACTGATCAGTGCCAAATCCATAAGCCAGGACGATCACTCTCTCCAGAACCTAAACTCTTCACATTGTGTGCTGCTTCTATTATTCCCATTTTTCTCTTACCTCGACGAGCTGGTTCCGAGTATTTTCTAGATCGCTTTCGTGCGTATATCTTTGTTTCAAGTGCATGGAAAAACGTAGAAATACTTTATTCGAGAATCACACGAAGAGTTGGCGTCCGTCGAGGGCATGAGTCAACATTAATACGGATAGTTCGGATAAGCATGTTCATAACTTTGGTACTGCAGGAGAGCTGATTAGAAATTATCATGGTAAGTGGTGCGGTAGATTTATACACCAGATTGGAAGAGGCTTGCCTCTTGAGACCGAACTTTGGGGTGTCCAATTGAGACTCCATTTGGCTTGGTCTCTTGGTTGTAGAGGTGATCAATATTCTCTCCTCTTCTAGTCTATCTGTGACTGAGTATTATTTCTTGATGGTAGGTATTCGTAGTCTACTGAGCCAAGCTTGGGAGGTAAAGATTCAGCACGTGTATCGAGAAAGAAATCAGAGCGCAGATAGCCTGGCATCTTTTGCAGTTCTAGCCAGTCCAGGCCTACATTTTCTCCCCGAGTCTCCGACGATAGTCGAGGCCTACATTAACTGTGATCAACACGGAATTTTGTACCGCAAATCTTTGTGTTAGTTAGGACGGATGTGTAATTTTGTTTAATTTCCCTTGTAACCAAAAAAAAAAGAAGATGAAATTGCTCTATCACTATCACATAAAAGCAAACAAAATTTGTCCTTCTTTGTCTTGGAAACAACGAGCTTGGGGTTTGGACCATACGAATATGAATTCATACAACTGAAAAGTTTCACCGATAAACAAGATTTGAGAAGTTTAAAAATATGTTTTCCCTAAATAATCTAGCGCGGGGTTTCAGCCAAACATGCTGAAATTGATCTTCCAAGGCGATCTCAACATCAACCTATGGAGTTTCAGGCAATCAGAATCTTATCACGCATCAGAAAAGTGCTGTTTATGGACATTTGTCCCCTGGAATAATCTTTTCCATTTTTACCGAATATTTTTGTAAATGATCTCAACTAAGTTCAACGTTACCTAATCCGACCAATTGTCCCATCAACTCTAATTGTCGACATGATTGATATACAAACTTTTTCTTCTTATTATGATTCTAGATTCTGAATTGACGACGAATGTCCGCTGGCCTCCTTGAGTCAAATTCAGATCATAGCACCGGCGGCTCAATGTTCTTGGTGGTTAAGAGGAACAGCAGTTAGCGTCATAAAATTATCGACTCTAGTAAACCCAATATAGATAGCTCAGGCTATTTTCTTTTGTCATTAAGAATGACATGATACGATTTAGTTATATGTTATAGGAAAGGATATTGTTTTTATCTTAAATTCTCCAAGCTTTCCCAGGATGTCAACAAAAATTGAATAATTTCCATTGACCTCTTCAAAACTTGAAGACAACAACAGATGAGATCAAGGCCTCAGTTAAGGAACAGCTTCACTTCAAGCATCTGCTCTAGCACCATTGCAGACTGCTCGGCTCATGCCTCAGTTCAAAGCCGATCCCATTGCTTGATGATATTATATTCTTCCTATTCACAGGAAAGTACTTCAAATTGACACAAGTTCTCTCTAGTTTTGGGTTTTACCTTTGTTCAATGAGAAGATATCGACTGGAACGTTTGTGCAATCCACATGGTTGTCATGATCGGATCTACGGTTTGAAGTACCTCCAGGTTGATC
The DNA here is from genome assembly GCA_026770325.2 of Erythroxylum fimbriatum. Classification (NCBI taxonomy): domain Eukaryota; kingdom Viridiplantae; phylum Streptophyta; class Magnoliopsida; order Malpighiales; family Erythroxylaceae; genus Erythroxylum; species Erythroxylum fimbriatum. Next base: position 480,840 of record JANZLH020000377.1, read on the forward strand.
TATATACATCACAACGACCGTCATATCATCATGGTAAAAGCGCCTCGCACCTTTTTCGATTTTCTTGATGTCCTCGTAGGTCATTTCTCTTTTCCTTGCAACTTCCTGCAGGGCAGCTCTCACCAGTCGCTTTGCTATTCCCTGGAAAAAAAAAGAAAAGGGATAATCATTCGCTGGTGTGAGGAAAGACGACTACACCACAATACCAATTCAATAATTGCTTGATTTAGTTTACTTCTTATGCTTTTAAAGAAACAATTACTAGCAATGAATGCTTTGGAATAGTGTTCAGAAATGATTTATAAGGTGGGATCTTACAACTCGTGGGCTTTTTAGAACTATATTGGCGGCTGCTTCATCACTCAATTGCTCCCAAAGACCATCTGATGCAAATATTAAGAACAAATCATCTGGTCTTAGCTTTCGTATCAGTATTGAAGGTTCAGCAGTGATCACAGGAGCTTTTAAGGAAATAGGTGATCCAAACTGCTGGGAAAACTCAGGTTTCTTTAGGTAGACATCTCCTATGGATCTCGAAACCTGGAAATGCACATGTTGACAAATAATAGTTCAATACATGCTTCAGACCACAACTAGAAAATAAAAAAGAAACAGATGAGTAGGTTTTCATATTTATCAATCAAGAAGAAAGTCTCAGGCATACAGTTCATTTTACATTAAGGTACATGGAGAGATCTCAACATTTTCAAGGAATCAGGCTTCACAATATATCTTTCTATATATACAACCCAAGCATCATATGCAAATCATAAAATAAAAGCACCAATGGTAGTCGTCAGGATTTTATAAATTGCACCCGTTTATTGAAGCAAGGTTACTGACAGATCATAAAAATGCAGTGAGCACTTGGAAAAATTTTCGTTATTTGATATACTTCAGTAGCCATAACTTTGCATCTTCCTGGCATTAATCGGCTTTTCATAAAACAGAATCACTATGGAAGCATAAATTGAATGTAGAATTCAGATCCGAATTACTATCAGAGGTTTTAGAAGCACGCTAAAGAGTGCAAATATTTATCAAAAAAAAAAAACAAGAGTGCAAATCCATTTCGGTCATTACCAGAAAAGCATGGATTACAAAACTAGCAGCAGATGATATGCAGAGAAAACCAAAAGTTACGTACACCAGTATAGAGTTGAACCATAAAACAGAACCGGGCCTAATATATCAGATGGAAGCAAAACCAGTTACTGCCAGTACCTGAATTATGCCCTTTATCCGCCAAACTCCATTACAATACATCACAATGTGTGAATCATCTGGATGGAGAGCCGCTACCTCTTTCCTCACCTCCTCAACACTCACATTATGATCTGTAGATAACCTCTCAGCTACCACCATGGTACTCGTATTTTTATGAACTCTCCGGCCAAGCACCGCCCTGGAGTCCCCAAGATTTGCTACATATAAGACGCCTTTTGATATTGCCCCAACAAGGCAACAAGAACCCACCGAGACCATTTGAGGCTGAGTCATCCATAATCGATTGACCAAATGCGAAAATTCCTTCTCCGTTGCTTCAAATGCCTTCCTTATTACATCAGCAGACAACCCACCGTGCTCTGTTGCGAATTCTGATGAAAAAAGAAAACCACAAATTTGAGATGCCAAAATTTGAAATTGTTCTTCTTGTAATAGCTCCCGAGGTATACTGATGCAAAAACTCAAACTGACGGGTGTCCGTACACACTCATTCTGGTAATCTTTGCCAAGGTGAGACAAGAAGATCCCTTGAATTTCAGAACAAATGAACACCTAACTATACCAAAAAGGTAGAGGAACTAGTTCCGTAAATCCGATTAAAACAGAAACACAAACAAAACTCATGATCACACAAAGACCAAATATTTCTTCATTTACTACAATTCCCACGAACCAGACAATTTATCCATCTAAAAAGGTGAAAAATTACAGTACTCACTCTGAAGAAATGGGAACAGATTGTCAGTGATAAACTTAGAAGCCTCCGGGCCACCGTGTCCATCATAGATACCAACATAGGTAGCAGATGGAGAAGTTAACACTTGCCCCTGATCTTCCAACAAAGAGTTTGCTTGCACAACCGCAACGGAGTAAACCCCTGAAGCATGTGGTTTCAAGTCTATATCCCACAAAAGCGCATCTCTCTCTTCGCCACCTCCAAAACACCTCTCTAATGGCCTGGTACACATATCCAGGAGCATCCCTTTTCAGTTCTTCTGTTATCACTGAAATCTTTGATTCAAGTATTCCGTATATCGTTCCGAGTAGACGGAAAAGCTAGGGGGATATTTTCTTTGAAAGGAAATTTTGGTTGTTGGGAAAAGTTCAAAGTAAACGATTGGAAACAAGGAAAGTCTTTTTTTTTTTTTTTTGAGTTGACGAGGACGGAGAAAGCTGCTGTTTTGTCAGATTCGAATCCAATTCGTTGTCGTGTTTTCTAGACATTGCGAGTGTTTCTGCCACTGTTCTGAGAATTGTGAGGTAGGTAAGGCGTAAAAGGTACGGTCGATACAATTTCTGTAGTTTGGCTCGTTCCTTCGTAAAGCTTTTACAGTTAAATTAGGGGTATGGTTGAGTGGCAGGGATTCATCTATCCTTAATCAAAGGTCAGGGGTTCAATATTTGATTTTAGGTATTGAGCAGTCTTAAATTATTGAACTAGCTGTCCCATCCTGTGAGGTGCTTACAAACCAGCGAAGGGATTAATCACTAGATCCGCCTGTGGATACCTGATTTAAGACCAAAAACATTTTTTTTTTTGTGTTCAATTCCTATCAGAGAAAGGTTACCAAAAACATTTAACAGAATAATAAGTATTTTTGTTTAATAAAAAGGATTTTTTTAAGTATTAAATTAGAAAATTTTCAAGAACACATCAAAGTATAGATATGTGCCATTATTCTGTCACACCGATTTGTATAAGACCTCTTTATTAGTTATTATTAGTAACAATACAAACGTTAGTTAGTATATAATAAATATATTCAAGAGCTTAGTTGCCATTTCTAATATTTATTAATTAAAACATTATTTATATTTTATATATTTCTAATATTTATTAATTAAAACATTATTTTATTATTTATTTATTTATTTGTCTAATTCTTAATTATAAATATTTTTAATAGTTATAAATATTTGTACTGATTCCAAGATTTGTAGGTGAATTAGTTTAAATCAATTAAAATATGATTGAAAGATATTATTTTTAAAAAAATTTAAACTTTAATTACAAAAAGATTATAAATATTTGCTCTTCAAAAAAAAAAGATTATAAAATAAAAATCTATTACTTTCAACAAGTTGAAGATTCCATTTATTTTATCAGCGTCTTTTTTCATATTGTTTGACAGAATTTACCATTTAACAAGCTTCTACTATCTAACAAACTCATGTAGTTTAACTAGTTTCTATTATATTAGAGACTTCTATTATTTTGAACTTTAACATACCCCTTTTTTTTAATAAGGGAAAACCAAAACAACTTATACTACAAGTTGAGGGATACAAATTCTCGACATATTATCGAGGGAGAAAGGGTGGCACTCAATGAGTGAAGTTACAAAAGTGGTAGTTCCTAAATCAAACTGAGTGGCATAGTGCGCGAACCAGTCTGCACATCTGTTACTTTCTCGATAAATGTAGCGATGAATAATCATCTACTTTCAAGTAAACAGGTCATAAATACTTTAACTAAAGGATTAAAAGCCATAGAACAGGTAGCCACAGATAAGAAAAAATTGATCACCACAATTGAGTTCACTTCGAGTTCATGTGCGTTCCCCTATTTTTTATCTGTCGCTCGCGTGCGTTCGCATTATCGCTATAAATATTATACTTATATTTAGTAGATAGCAGACGTATGTACATCTCAGTCTACCCGAAGTCAAGAAATCTAGACATCATCGCTGGATTATACCTGATTGTGACCGACACGAGTCAGGAATTTAATTGGACCACAAGCAAAATCAAGCGTCTGGGACTCAGGTGTTGTTTGGAAAATGCTTCTCAATTCCTGCCAAATTTCCTCCGCCGTCTCATTCATCCTTTTATCAAGTTGCTTTCCTTTCCCTGATCACTAAGTCTTTACAAAATCCAAGATTATCGTCTACGGTAGTCATACTGTTGAATATGTTGGTCATTAGACCATCCTCGTATACATAAAAAACTTAAAATTATATCGTCCAAGTTATTCACGTTAGAACATAAACAGAAATGCTTATGGACGTCGTATTTTCACAGCCGTCCAGGTCAAGACTGGAGTTAGTAGGTAGGTATTCGGTCCAATATTTAAAGTTCCCTGGCGGTCCCAACCAAAAGTCTCCAAGTCAATGAAAACCCAAAGCAGGCGTTGGTGCCTTGACTACCAATTTTCGTTAGCGTAACTAAAAGGTTTCACCATAAATTGGACTATTGTTCATCGACATATTTATCGAGAGAGTAACAGATGTGCGGATTGGTTAGCTAACTATGCCAATCATTTTAATGTCGGTATTACTTTTTTTTTCCTACTTCACCTGTTGGGTGCCACTATATTCTGTTAAAGGATCTGTCGGGAATTAGTTTCCTTCGATTTATTGTGTAATTTCTTGTTCGTCTTCCTTCAAAAAAAACAAAAAAAGGTTTCACGATTTAATTGGCGTCTACTGGCAGCGAATTGAAGGACCTTTGTTTCTTCGGTGACTTTTGCCATTGAAAGAGTACCTAGTCGTTACCGCTTTCTTAATAGGAAGGATGCAATAGATTTCATTGGATTTAATGAATGTGTTAAGGTTTTTGAATAAATTTAAAATTATATAATATTTATGATTAGGTCCCAATGGAACACATGTTCACTTCAAACTTAGTTTGGTTTTGAATTTTTTAAGTTTGATTTCAAATTTTATTAATAATTAACATTGGTCGGGTCGGCCGTGCAAGGCCCGGACCCGGTCAAGGCAACCCATGGGCCGATAGGTCCATCCTCTATAGAACAAGCCCGATCCACTTTCTCCACAGCCCGGCAGCCCGGCAGCGCAAGGAAACTTCCCATGCAGAGTTAGAA
>JANZLH020000377.1:498836-511533 GCA_026770325.2 Erythroxylum fimbriatum
ACTGGCCATACATAAGTCGACTTGCACTGATAAACAAGGCGACTTATCAGTACCGAGCAAGGACAAGTCGACTTACAGATGGTACAAGTCGACTTACCTCTTACAGCAACTGTCGTAGTCGCTCTGTGATACTTCCGCCACCATGTGGGGGGTGCTGTCGTAGTTGAACACTGTAAGATTCAAAACCAAATCATTAATCAATGTCTGTTCGAGAATTTAATAGTTACCCCTATTGAGCTACATCCCATGCAACTCCGTTTCTTAAACCTTGTACGCATTTTATTGCTCATTCATTAGTCCTTACCAAATAGAATTTACCTTACCAAGAGTATCACCAATAGTGAACTTTTTAACAGAAGCCCAAGTGGAGTAATCACCGAACTGGGTCCAACCGGTACTTCCACCTAGCGTGTGCTCCGCCGCGTAAACCACCGCCGGAGTGGCCAACACAAGAACTGGAAGGGCAGTTGCAATAGCCATTTCAACAAGCCTTCACTAATGGTAAAGGACAGGAAGTCAGAGAGAAATTTGAAAGTGTAAGTATGACTGTGACAGGTTGTGCATTACATATACAGCTTGTGTTCGTGAGAACTGAGAAATTTATAACTGAACGGAAAAAGCAGTATGTAGCCAATAGCCAAAGGCCATTATTTGTTTTATGATAGTACCTAATTATTTAAAGTAACGTAGCTGTCAATTGGTGGTTCTTCTCCCTTAAGCTAATCATTGTGGAAATTATATATTCTCTTTGCTGCTGACTTACTGAGGTTATTCGAAGATTGACTCTCTCGATTTTGGCAAATGTTGCTTGAAATGTTAAGACATGTTTATTTCCTTATGTCCAATCTTTATAATTAACACCAACTTGAAAGGTATCATATATCTTACATTAACTCAACTAGGCTTGGCACGAAAAGGTCAACTTCAACCCGATCTAAGAAATACATGTCGATTTCACTAAAATTTGAATTAAATACGAGTTTAATAAAAAATAAATTTCAAACTTTAGAATCTCAAATTCAGATAAGGGTAAAGTTTCAAACTACTAGACCACTTCAGATAGGGAAGGGTTGTTTGGGATTGGCCTATCCCACGAGTTGTGTGGCCTGTGACCTAGCCCGTCATTATATTTTTTTATAAAAATTAAAAACAATGTCATTTTTTTGTCGTAGGATCTCAAATTTAACTCAATTTAAATTTTAAAAATTAGTTTAGGAAGTCCGAACTTAATTGATATTTAAGTTAATCTTAAATTTTGAAATATATATTCTAAATAAAAATATAACTATTTAGTAATATGTTGTAAACAAAAAAAAAAGTAGTAGTAGAAAGTACATTGCAACATGTAATAACATACAAAAACATCTCTAAGCTTTGTATGTGGAAGTTGTGAAATTATGTTACTATATTCGAGATCCACTGTTATTCTAATCGAACTGACTAAAAGGACTATCACTCCAATAAAGATCACTAGTACCAATTGCATCTCGTCTTATTCTGTCCCAATCGTCTTGGAGATTGATGTTAATGTCATTACTTTGGACCATTTGGTTCTCCAATACCTGACCAGTAGTTTCTCTGCCTAGTTTCCTCTTAAAATCCATAAGCTTCTTTTCCAAGTAACTAATTGATTCTTTCAACGCATCTTCAGATAACCCCTCAAGCCACTTGGTCAGCTCTTGAAACTTGTTCGCCACAACCTTTCTCCTCTTCTTCTCCAGTCTCCTCTTCTTCTCAGCCAAAATGTTCATCAACGTAAGCTTACGCTTGTTCTTGGGTTCAATTCCTTTGAACATGCTTATGGAACTCCTCACTTGTTCTTCGTTCCCAGGCCATGTGTAGAGAGTTTCGTCTCGTGAGTAAATCACCATCGAAACAGAGATTCCACATAATTTCTGGAGCTCGTTAGCTTTCTTAAATAGTGTAGGTTGTCTCTTCAAAAAGTTGCTAATTTTGGTGGCTTTGTCCTTCATCCTTATCTTACTGATGAAGTTATCCTTTCTCGGCATTTTACCACCAACACACCTCGTCCTTTGGTTGATTTCCTGCAACAGCCATTAATGGACATGAACACCACCATAACTAAACTGCAAAATCATATATGCATGAAACTAAATTAACTTACGTAACCAGAAGAAGCAGGTTGGTGGGCGTTGAGATACTCATAGTTTGAATGAACAGTTAGAGCCATACTTGTATTGGTAATGTTGGTTTCTTAGCGATTGAGTAGCCACTTGGGCATGCACATATATAAAGCCAAAATAGTTTTCCTAGAGGACTTAAGACTTTCCATTCAAAAATACAAAGAGAATATTTTTATTCATAAAACAAAAGATTTTCACTTTTAAGGAAGGAAGATTTCCACTTTAGGTAACGATTCCGTTGACAAGGTTTGTCCAACTCACAGAAATTCAAACTAATCAATCCTCTGTTTAGTTGGGTTTATATCAGTAAAGTTTTTATTAATAGAGTTTTTTTATATTTTTTTTGACAAAAATTTTATAAGAAGTCAATTGACTATTTAATTGTCATTTAAAAAAGATTTTTTTTGAAAGAGCTTCATTGAATAGACTGTTTGGCAACATAAAAATAAAAAGCTCTTTTAATTTTAACTATATTTTATTTTGTAATAAAAATTATTTATGCATATAAATATTATTTAAAGTATATTAAAAAATATGCAAAACACAATATGTTAATTATTATATAATTTTAAACCATATGAAACATAAATGAAAATATCTCTAACTAAATCCTTTATATAGATTATAACATAAGTAAACTAATATCGAAAATAAATATTAAAATATATAAAAATCAATTAATACTATATAAATCCCAAATAAATATCTAAGTTGAGTAAATAATTAAATACATAATAAACGGGAAGATGAGTTTGTGGGTATTGTGAAAATTATGTGTAAAACATAAAGACAAAAGGGACTAAAAATTAGGTTCATTAATTGATCTTAAAATTTTACTTGAAAAAGTACTTTTTTTATAAGCTTCAAATTTAAGCTTTTTAAAAATATATTTTTACTGTAAAAAAGTTATATATATTAAAGAAATAATTTTTTATTTTAGAATTAAGCAACTATTTTTTAAAAAGATTTTTATAATAAAAAAGTATTTATTGATTTCTAAAGTCCATCCAAATAGTCATTAAGCGACGAAATTGACTTAGGGCCAAGACTGTGTCTGTGTGTATGTATGAAGCAGCGAAACAATGTTGGAATGGCTTGTTTACAGAGCACATAACAGAAACGGTAGATTACCTATAATAATCATTGGATTCTCAGACATTCCAACTAATTTTGATCTCTACTGAAACTGAGTTCATACATTACATCAAACCCACTGTGTCACAAAATCATGCAAGAAAACGACATGATTCCATCCCTGAAATCCTCCTAATTACATGCTCTTTTCCTTTCCGAGCTTCAACCGCATTCCTTTTCAACTACTACTGCTACTTTTTGTTGTATGTTCTTATTAGATAGTCACGACTGCTGCTTTCACACACCGAAAGATAAAAAGCAGCCACCGTCACACTTTAATCATGACTGTCACCTCCTCCTCCACCTCCATCACCATCACCATCACCACCATCTCTCATTTTCTATCATTTCAACGCACCATGTTATAATTTCTCAATCACCAAAACCATATGTATTATGTAATAAAATACGCACACAGCCACAATTTTCTCAGGAAAGACAAGAAAGAGACGATGTATGGATGGCTTTTAGTGTCTAGATTACAGTGCCTCCACGCCAATTTGAAAAGGAACTAATACAGAATTCAAAATTAAAGAAAAAGTGGAAACCAAAGGCATGCAAGCGCCTAGCTGGAAAAATATAATGATAAGCATGCGTGAGGACTGTTTCACGACCTTCTCATGATCAAAAGATCTTAACTTTTCCAATTCTAAAGCTCCTTTATCCAATCATACGTTCGATGACGTGCCATTGCTTGCTTTCCTCCCTGTTTTTCCGCCATTTTCTTCTCGTTCTTTATTTGTATCTTCAACTTCAACTGTTTCTGCTTCTCGTCTGTGGGCTCCCTTACATGATTGTGGACATGATTACCTATGTTACTGTTGCTGTTTCTAATGATTAGTGTGTTCAGTGCAGCAGGTTTAATTACACTAACCGAGCAACTACAACCGCTTAACAATCCTCGTCTCTTGTCTGAGATAAACCTCTGTTTCTCCAAGTTCTTGTCTTGACTGCTATTACAAGGCTTAACACTACCATCGTTGACATCGATTTGGCTAAATTTATTATGAGCATTGGAATTGCTGGAACTACTACTAGAGCTACTGTTTCGACTAATTGCAGAGTTACGAACCTTTAGATCTTGCAATTCGATCTCCGGTGTGCGGACAAGCCCCCGTCTTAAAATGTTCCATACAGAGGATTTCCTAGTCCTGTTACTAGCAGGATTTCTACCTAGTTGAGAGATAGGTAGTCTGATTTGTGGCCTGGGACTTTGGTGATGACACAGAAACTGATTTGAGACCCTTGGCTTGGGAACTCTTGCTTTTATGGCAACAGAACTGCCATTGCTGCTTGATGATTGATGACTTCTGCTACTACTGCTTCTACTGCTGAAACTCGTGGACCAAAAAAGCGAGTAATGGTCCATAGACTCTGACCTCGATATGCTCCGACTAGGCTTGAAGCTATCGAGCTTGGAGAACTTGTTAAAATTACATTCTGAACTCAATGAGAGACGCAGTGGTAGAATTTGGCCTTGAAAGAATATGTCATCTGCTGCACACATTTCTAATTCTGTAGATTGACAAGCATCCCAGGGGCTAAAGTCGAAATCTTGATTTGCTTCTGTTGCTGGAGCCTCTTCTTTACTTGATCGGTTCCCGTCATTTATCCAGTTGACCGGCAAATCACACAGAGACAACGCTTCTTCTTCTTCTTCTTCACCAACTTCATGTCGACAAGATTTGGAATTTTCCCATTTCTCGTCATCATCTGCCATTTTTAACCAACAAAAAGTCTTATTTGAAACGCTATTGGCTCTTACTGTTACGAGTCTAGAGGTAAAGATCTACAATTTATATACAAAGAAGCAGATGTTTTAACATGAGAAAGAAAAAGCAACTCCGGTCCTTGCACGAGAGAGAAGGAAAACAGAGGCCGTTAAGTGAGGCAGAGACATGTGGAGTATGAAGAATTAAAGCTACTGGAAGAAAGCTTATGACAAAGGAATAACAGAGAGACTAGAGAAGGCGGGCCTAAGAGCTAACTCTACTTCTCCTCTCTCTCTCCTGGGACCGAAACAAAATGCTGCCAATCGGCACGCAAGCCATTTACCTAAGTTACTGTCTCTATGAACTCTCCTTTTCACTTATTATATTGCAAGAGCTAAGGTGGGCCATGGAGTCGGAGGGTTTTGCTACCCAAAAAGACGGGATCTTTTGTCTAATATTATGGTGTCTTATTCTATTTTATAAATCTCAGTTATTCATTTATACGGATCCCGCGTTCATTTATGTGGAACTCACATAGAACCCACATATATGAATGACTGAGATTTATGAGACAGAATAAGACACCATAATATTAGAAAGAAGATCCAGACTCAATAAAACACAACATCCTATAGCTTTTGATATCCTTCCCAAGCCGTCTTGGTGTTTCAAATTAAATTGCATGATCATAACATCTTTATCACTAATGGACAATTTAGAACACTAAGGGAGATAAGCAAGAAAAGAGTTAGTCCATATTCTTTTTTACTGAGTGACATTAGGTTGGAGAACATCGTAATTGGAAGTGATTAGAATCTGATAATGTATGATTGTGATTTGGGAGGGCCATGTCACGGAGGGCGTGTGATATTGCCTAAAAGATAGAAGCCATTTTTTGTGACGGAGAGGACGTCTCAACCATCAGGTAAGAAAGAGATTGGATTTGTATGGTTGACAGCAGCAATCGGAGAGGAAAGTTGAAAGGACGTGCGGGTTCAGAACAACGATAACGGCAAAACTTACATCGCCAATCCCAATGTTATTTTTTGGACAATAATTGATTTATTAATTTATACTCCCTCTCGTTTAAAATAAGTGTCATTTTAGAATAATTTTAATTATTCAAAATAAGTGTCGTTTGTGATTTTTTATGCATATTTATGATTTTACTTCCAAAATTACCCTTTAATTTCTCTCACATATTAATTACACAGATTATATTTTCAAGACACTTTAACATGTAATTAATAAGATTATATCAGACGTTTCATTAACTTTCTTAATAAGTATGCATTTCTCCAAAACGACACTTATTTTAAATAGGAGAGTGTATGTTTTTTTATACAAAACATAATATTTCATTGAACCATAAGATCTAATAGAAGACATGGCTCTTAAATCATACGGTCGATGATACTCGCTCAATTATTATGACAGAACAAATGATTCTTGGATAACTTAAGGTTGGCAACAATAACAATAATGATAACAGCCGGCAATAAGTAATATTTAAAAAGTGTTTGATAAGTAATCCAAGGACATAGAAGTATAACCGTACGTATTGTTTCCAAGACTTCGATCAAAACAAAGGAAACCCATATATGTGCATATGATCAAAACATGGAACAAATCTTTATAGTATATGACTATAGAAAGAGTCGGTGTACCGAGAGAGTCCTCGCATGTATACATTATACATACCTTAGGTGTACATGTATGTTTTGCCGCATTTTGTCCTTTGTGGATCCAAGTGAAAGGAGTTTAGTAACATGAATATACTATAATGGCCTTAGTTTTTATGCAAATTAGGTAATTGAAGAGTATGATTTGTTTATGACGAATCATACTCTAGATATAACGTTTATATGTGTAAAATGTTGAGCGACTAGTAAGAAGTAATTAAATGGGTTTCATTATAATAATATATGTGTGACTATGAAATGAAACCTTAGTATATTTTATGAAAAAGAAGGTATGTAAAGATTTCTTCCACGTGTACAAAAGGCTTCTCTTCACCTATATGAGGTAACGGTTGACGAACGTAGGTTAAAATTATTATACTAAGAGTTTGTAATAATATTAGTTGATATATTACTTAACCAATTTACTACATTAGTTGATCGATATGACCTGTTGGTTGATCAATGATTAACGAATAATGAATCTTAATTATTCAATACATATTATTGTACACTAATCGACCAATGCTTTACAACTAGTTATTTTAATGACTAGTTTTCAATCATAATGACTAATTTAAGTACCAAAATCTTATGAATACGTGTTTTCTCTTTAGATTTTGTATCGAAAAGTATTTAGTGTTTTTACGCACATATTTGTATGGCTTTTCAAGTATTTGAGCATTCGTTATCTCATTGTTGAGTAAGTGAGAAATTTATATTTACCAGAGTGATTAAGTGACATCTTTTGAGTTGTAATTTTTTTTTTTGTGAGTGGAGTTACTCTTCACCTAATAAAAAGAGTGTAAGAAGAGTTACTCTTTAGTTATGAAAAGCAAGATTATTGTAAAAAGGTTCCTCTTAACCTGTTGATAGAAGAGACTTAGCAAAAATTTCAATAAGCGTCTTAGAGAGCGGATGTAGGCAAGGGTTATTTACCAAGCTATTATAAATTGGTTTACGTTTCTTCTTTTCTACACTCTTTCAATTATCTCTTCATTATGCTATTAATTTAAATTAAATTGTTTATTATTATTCATCAAATTGCCATCCATTATTTGAATGGTAATATATTTTGGAACATTAGAGTCAATAGGCATGCAAAAAGGGCTAAAGTTCTATTAATGGTTGCATTATATATATTTAGGTAATTGCTCTTGTTATGATGATAAATGAGATGAAAGTTTTAAGGTTTAAGCAAGTGATCCCCAAAGAGAATCTTATAAAAAATTTTCACCAAATCATTGTCCCAACAGTATCATGATTATCATACAAAGATATGATATAAGATATTCGAGCTATTGGGTTAATGCAAATGAGAGATTATTAGTTTATGTCCTATAAACAATGAGTTGATTTTATACTTATGACATAATTAAATAAAGTTAATTTTATCTTATGCATGTTTGTTTGATTAACTAAGTAATAAGATAAAGTTCAAGAGATATGTACGCTTTGCAAATAAGATTACAATTAAATTGCTAGTAGTAGTTGCCATGTTAAGACTGAATATTAAGAAGGGTGAAAAGATTAACACATATTATATATGCTTCTTCCTTATGAAGAAAGTGGATAATGTGTAGGTACTTGTTAAAGAATAAATTCACTAAATTGACACGACATAATAATTTCATATAAAATATTACTTTACTATCTATAGAAATGTTCATTCTGATTATATTTATCAAAGTGATCAAGTGACATCTTTTGATTTCTCAATTAATATTGATTTGAGAATTCTTAGTCAAGGTGGAAGATAATTTAAAAAACAATTTTCAAATATTATTAAAAGAATTAGTTACCATTGATGAAGAATTAATGTAATTAGATTATAAGTAAAGTAGGAAAAAACTTCATATTTTACGTCTGATCGGAACATTATATGATAAAATGATTTAATTATACAAAAAATATATCAAAAAGATTAATTAAAACTACTTTAACATTTATAATATTTGTGTGGTTATAAAGTGTTTTTAATCATCAATCTTCATATATATATATATATATATAATTAGACAATTAAAGATAGATTAACATATATAATTTAAGATTATAATTTATATTCATTGTCAACATATTTAAAAACTTAATGCGTAATATACAGAGAACGGTTAAAAAGACAAAAGGTAATTTGATCAAGTTAAATATGGTTGTAAAATTTGAGAACTTTATGATCAAATATAAGATATTTGATCATATGAGAACCTAATTGATATTTAATTCTAAAGTTCAATTGAAATTGAAATTATAGTTCAATTACAAACAAGTGTAGGCTTCACAGGAGTTACCAATTTTCGCTTACCCTTCTTTATACTATTTGTAGAATTTTAAATACCGTTAGAAATCAGACACTTATGTGATTATGTTGATTTTCACATAACTTATAAATTCAGGAGAAGTGGTAGAAAAGAAAATTGAAATTTATAATAAGGTATGATTTATGATTATGCTTTATTACATTTATAGATGAATTATGTTAAATTTTAATATAATTTTAGATTTCAAAGAATCATACAAATTTTTATTTTATTTTGCAACATACAATAAGATTATGTTCCAATTTTCTATATGGCTAATATTAAATTTTGAGAACGTTAAAAATGATTCAAGTGTGCCATATAACACATATACCGCACCTCAATCGTATGTTCACTACCTACAGTTCGGTTGGATGGAGATCCAAAGGTACAAGAAGACCAGGTTCTGTAGCGGATTCAAAGGCCGAGAAATTGAGTAGTGTCCAACTAAAGATTATACCTCCAAGATAGCCCAAAACAAGTTACCCCGAGTCTTCTTTCGATTCCAAAGTCCAAGTAGGAGTAGGAGCATCGATTGCGAGAGCCCCATGGACCTTCGGTTCTACAGCCTTTGAGCTTACCTTCTAATACCTTATTTTTTGTGTCTTCTGCTCCATCAGCCTGAAGCACGTGCTTCCGTAGCAAAAAGAATTGAATGGACTCTTTAATATTTACTTCAACACATAAACTGCTTCAGTCTGATAAATACAGTTAGGAATGGAGTGAACATGAACTTATAACCACGGAAAAGCTAGAAACTCTTGACGATGATATATTCTGATGAATACATTAGGCAATAATATGAAATACTTGTCTATATTAATAACATCTTACAAAGGGAAAGAAACACTGATCCAGCCAGGATAACAATCAGCTAACTTCAGAATTTTGAAAAGCTAAATATAAGTAATTGATCAGGCTCTTCGAGCAAATGGTTTCTATAATTTAACCAAACTTTTCTTGTCCTAAGACCAGCTGACGGCTATTGGACTCCCAACAACATGTTTTCCGTCAGACCACTCTATACGATGAAAGCTGTTTACAGTATTGGTTGGTTTCGAACCTCCAGTGAAAGTGACTGTATATGATCTCTTCTCATTTAGCTTGCTAAAGCTCAACGTGTCAGGCTCGATCACAATCTTGACTTCCGAAGCCTGCGGAGTAACCGAAACCTTGTATGTTCCAGCAGGCCCCACGTTGGTAAGAGTTCGTGTGTGCTTGATCACACGGCCACCGTTCGAGGAATCGAAGTTGACTGCAAAGGAAGGATAGTTGAGATCGGTCACACTGTATTGCTTCTTCGCATCGCACGTGAAGTTTCTCCTTGCAAGAGCCGCAATTTGTGAGGTTGTGTAGTTCAAAGCGCAGAGTAAGCCCAAGTAATCTTCAACCGTTAAATCATAGACTAGCCCAGGGTTGAGGGCTGATACTGGGTCCACGTGTCCTGAACCATGATCAAAGGGTGTTGAGTCCTTCCCGGTGGAAATATCTTGCAATTTCTGGCCGTTTTTATATGTAACGTATGCAGTGGTCATTAATGCCGATCTAATGGCCGCCGGTGACCACTCCGGGTGAGCTGCCTTAAGCAAGGCGGCCAGGCCACTCACGTGTGGGCAAGACATGGAGGTGCCGGAGATGATGTTGAACTCCACACGCCGGTCATCGACTGCCAGACCGGTGGGACCAACAGAACCTGACCATCCGGCTAAGATGTTGAGACCTGGCGCGATTATGTCCGGTTTCAGAATATCCGGTGTGATTGAATTAGGCCCTCTTGAGCTAAACGCCGCAACCACCGGCGATGGTTGGATACCAACTCTGGTGCCCTCGAAAAGAATTGTCACAGTCGGGCTCGGATCCGAGAACAGATAGCTCTTAATGACATCGCCATTTTTCTGACCCAATGCAGTAGCAGGCAGCAAGTGGGCGTCAGCAACCAATTCTTCACCGTTGGCAGCGGTGTTGCCCAGAATCATACCCAACCCACCAGCTGCTTTGACTACAGCTCCTTTCTGGACCCTTGCATTCACTCCACGATCGCACAATACTATCTTTCCGGCGACTTTTTCCGGTATCAACGTATCCATCATGCATAAATTGCCATTTGTGGAGTTACTAGCATTACCAGCGTACACAAAAGGCAGCAACTTTCCTGGTAGTGAGATGCCTCTATAGAGAGAAACGCCGGACAAGTTTTTCCCATTGCCGAGACTAGCATAAGCAGGGAAGTCACGATCCAATGTGCCAGCACCAACTGTGATTATCCAAGGTGCGACATTTGACAAACTGTATGCGCTTGGGCCGGCATTTCCAGCTGAGCATGAGACAAAAATGCCCTTTTCCATTGCTGCGAAAGCTCCAATGGCCACACTGTCCCTGTCGTAATCAGCCATGCCTCCACCGAGTGACATTGAAAGTACATTCACGCCATCTTGAATGGCTTTTTCCATTCCTGCAAGGATATCAGAACTAAAGCAACCACCAACCCAACATACCTTATATACCGCGATTCTTGCGTGCGTGGCCATTCCACGCGCCGCCCCTGGGGCATATCCCAGAAGGCTTGCTCCTTCCACTTGTGATCCACCAGCTGTGGAAGCAGTGTGAGTACCGTGGCCATCATCGTCTCTGGGTGATTTCGACTCTTTAGATTCGTCGACAGGGCCTAGTGTGGCCTCGTAGCCTTTGGAGAAAAACCTCGCACCGATCAGTTTTCGGTTACAATTTCCGGCTGTGAAGTTGGTGCCTGATTCACACTCGCCTTTCCAGCTCCTGGGCACCGGCCCAAGACCAGTGTCTGAAAAACTCTTACTTTCTGGACAGACACCAGTGTCTAAGACACCGATTATCACTTCAGAGACTGAGTCTGACTCGGGAAACAAATTTAAATTCTTATCGAGTCCAAGGAACTCAGGTGTGCGAGTTGTGTGTAACTCGTACCTCAACTCGGGCAACACAGAGAGAATCCCCGGTTGGATCTCGAGCAGCTTAGCTTCTTCAGGCGTCAGTCGGGTGGAAAATCCGTGAATGGCATTGTCGTATGTGTACAGCATTTTTGCATCTTCGGACACCGATTTGAGAGAGGAGTCGTACCAATAAGTGTGGTGTTCGAAACTCGCCGGCATCTGGGATTTGGACATGTGGACTATATAGGTTTTACGATTGTTCTCCGGTACTGATGCCATTAATACGTGGCAGAGACTCAGGAGAAGAATAATCGTGACAGACATAGTTGTCCCCATCTCGAGTTTCTCTCGTTCAGTTCCTGAGAGTTTTGAGTGGCCAACCGAGGACTATGAAGACGGAAGCTTTTGCTTTGGCCAGCTGCTCTGGTTTAACAGGGTTAACGCAGATATGAAACGAGAGTGCGTAATTATAGCAGAGATTGAGTTGAGTCCACACGCAGAACGGTGGGTTGCTGTCTGTTCCATTACATGATTGAAGAGTCGGGACAAAAAGGAGAGGAGATCTACGTGTACCGTTTGGAGTTGAAAAAGAGAGGAGCCATATCATGAATGATATTGCTAGCTAGCTTTGGTCACGTGTACTCTGGCTTTTATACATACACCTCCCCCGTGCTTCTCTCTTAAGAATCTCTCGTGTTTAAGACATAATGGCCCTGTTTGGCAAACAGCTGATTGCATTAGCTGGTAGTTGATTCTATCAGCTGTTAGCTGATAGCTGATTCTATCAGCTGATTTGACCAGCGGATTGCATTAGCTGTTTGT
>JANZLH020000377.1:513759-531779 GCA_026770325.2 Erythroxylum fimbriatum
CAAAGGACTCGGACATGGAAAAGGAATCCGTAAATCTTTCAACAAATAGGAAATCCACAACAGCTCACAAACAGTGGAAGCCATACTCCGATACTCAGCTTCAGCCGAAGATCTAGAAACCGTAGCTTGTTTCTTGGTTTTCCAAGAAACCAAAGCATTGCCAAAAAAAATACAAAAACCCGAAACTGAATGACGAGTAGCCAAACACGAACCCCAATCAGCATCACAATAAGCAACAAGAGAACAGGGAGAAGAAGTAACAGGCATAGAGGAATCAGAAGAAGCAGGAAAAAATAAACCCTTAGAAGGGCAACCCTTTAAGTATCTTAACAGATGCATAGCAGCATCCCAATGAGCTTGAGAGGGAGCATTCACAAACTGACTCAATTGCTGAACAACAAAAGTAATATCAGGCCGGGTAAAGCGTAAATACAATAGCCGACCAACCAACCTATGGTATGGCCCTACATCCTCCAAGAGTGAACCAGAATCAGCCGAGAACTTCAACCCCTTAGGCAATGGGGTAACCACAGGTTTAGCACCAGTCAATCCCGCATCAGATAACAAATCAAGCACATACTTGCGTTGATTAACATATAAACCCTTAGAAGACCTAGCAATCTCCAAGCCCAAAAAATACTTGGCCAGGCCAAGATCCTTAACAGAAAAGGCAAAAGCTAAAAACTGTTTAACATCAGCCAAAACATCCACAGAAGGCCCAGTCAACAAGATATCATCCACATAGATGAGCAAAGCCACAAAATGAGAACCAGATGACTTAATAAACAAACAGTGATCATGCGGAGATTGAATAAAACCATAAGAAAGCAAATGCTTAGTGAATTCACAATTCCACTGACGAGAGGCCTGCTTTAAACCATATAAAGATCTATTGAGCTTGCAAACCTGATTAGGACTAGCAACAGTATACCCATCCGGAGGAAGCATATAAACTTCCTCATTAATATGCCCATGCAAAAAGGCATTATTAACATCTAATTGATGTACAGGCCAGGAAAATTGAGCAGCTACAGCCAACAATATATGGACCGTGACAGTTTTTGCAACAGGGGAAAAACTGTCAGTGAAATCAACACCTTCAACCTGATGATACCCCTTGGCCACTAACCTGGCCTTATATCGATCAACAGTCCCATCAGGCTTAAGTTTAACCTTAAAAACCCATCGGAAACCAATGGCTTTCTTACCAGCTGGTAAAGAAGTCAACACCCAAGTATTGTTAGACTCCAATGCAGCTAACTCCTGCTGCATTGCCCTGATCCAATGATCATGAATCCTAGCCTGATGATAAGATTGAGGTTCCTCAATAACAGAAACATTAGCTAAAAAAGACATGTATGTGGAGGAAAGATGGGGTGTAGGTACAAAAGGGAAAGTGGGAAGGGTATAATTGGAGGAAGGAACTACAGAAGCATGGGAAACAAAATCATTAAGCCAGGCAGGTTTAGTTGGGACCCTTGTAGTCCTACGCAGAGTAGGAGGAGGAAGAATGGGACATGGCAAAGAAGAAGAAGAAGAAGGATCAGGAAAAGAATGAGCAGTGTCGGGACATGGCAAAGAAGAAGAAGAAGAAGGATCAGGAAAAGAATGAGCAGTGTCGGAAGGATGGAAGGTAGGAAGAGAAGAAGGTGCATCCAAAACATCCGAAAAGTGATCAGAAGAAACTAAAGGAAGTGGAACATCCTTTGGGGCAGTAGACAAGGATTGATAAGGATAAGTAGTTTCATGAAAAACTACATCTCGAGAAACTAGAAATGAACCAGAAGTAAGATCAAATAACTTGTACCCCTTTTGCCCTGCACTATAGCCCAAGAAAACACATTTTGTAGCTCTCGGATCAAACTTATCTTTATGAGGCTTGACATTAGTAGCAAAACACAAACAACCAAAAGATTTTAAATGATCATAAGTAGGAGGAAAACCATATAAAATCTCATAAGGAGTCTTCCACTTGAGAAGTGGAGTAGGGAGCCTATTGATGAGATAAGTGGCAGTAAGAATTGAGTCACCCCAAAATGATTTAGGTAAGGAAGCCTGAAACATGAGAGCTCTAGCTATTTGTAACAAATGTTTGTGTTTCCTCTCCACAATCCCATTCTGCTGAGGTGTATAGACACAAGACTTATGATGCAAAATACCCAGATCTGCAAACAATTTCTGGCAATCTCTACTCAAAAATTCTGCCCCATTATCAGTGCGGACTATCTTAACAGATTTTTGAAATTGGTTCTTTACCATCTTAAGAAACCTGTCTAAACACCCGAGAACTTAACACTTATGAGTCATGAAATATGTCCAAGTCTCCCTACTAAAACCATCCACTATTATTAGAAAGAATTTCCCCCCAGAAAGAGTAGGTTGACTATAAGGTCCCCATATATCAACATGAATCAACTGAAAAATAGAAACAGTATGAATGGTACTATGAGGAAACTGCAACCGATGTTGCTTGGCAAGGGGACAAATATCACAAACATCAAGCTCTTCAACATTCTTATTATCAACAGAAACAACATGTCTAAGTACAGTATCTGAAACATGTCCCAAGCGCTTATGCCAAAGTTTGTATGGAGACATAGATTGTTCAGTATCAACAACACTTGCAACACTACACAATGAATATTTTGCTACTGTTTCTGCCTTAAAAGAATCCCTATCAAGGATATACAACTTGTCTACAACCTTTCCTACTGCCAAAATCCGATCAGTCTTCAGGTCCTTCAAAATACAGTGAGTCGAAAAGAATGTAAAGACAATGGATGATGAATTGGCAAGTTTGTTCACAGATAACAGATTAAATTTGAAAGTGGGAATATGCAAGGTATCTGTCAAAATAATGTTATGTGGCAGCATAACATCTCCAATGTGATGGACCCGATTCTGGGAACCATCAGGAAGAACAACAGGTATGTACTTGGCAGGAATAATATGCTTGGTTAACAAAGAAACATCCACACACATGTGATTAGAAGCTCCTGTATCTAATATCCAAGAATCTAAATCTATATCACCAAGACTAGAAAGAGCTAACAGAGGAAGTGTACCTGCAAAATCTGAATGTTGTGCAAGATTCACCATGAGAGGATCAGTGAGTGTTTTATTCTTAACTAGCTTCAACAATTCTTGCTGAATCAACTCTGATAGTGGAGAATTAGTAGCATTGACAGTACTGTCTACAGATGTTTTATTGTTATCTTCCATTGCGGCAAAAATCGCAAGCTATAGTCACCGTTGTAGATGCCAAGCCCAAATCGCGAAACCCTAACCTCTCGACTCTCGATTCGTCAAGATAAAGCTCCCTCCTTCACCACCGAAGAAAATACAGCTACCGAAGACCTCCAACACACTCCTCTGTGTTGTAGTTAGCTCCAATCGACCTTCAGTAACAAGCAATCACCGGAATCGTAACTTGCTCTGATACCATGAACAGATGGTTAAGAGAGGAAAAGAAGAAAGGGCAAATAAACCAGCTTCTTTTATTATGTCGTATATCCAGTACAAAAGCTAGAAGTCAAAATATATACAACTGTACAAGACAGAAACTAAACACTAGTATTTACAAGCTAAAACGACAGCACTTTACTAACCAGCTAACTTAACACCTTTCTCCAGTGGATTAAAACAAACATAGTGTTGCAGAGGCGAGCACGGGCTTGAGCCTCGATGTGCTACGAAGTTTGTATTGTGATGTTTGAGCATATAGGTGACCCACTCACCTTCTGGTACCTCGTCATCAACGCTTCAGCTTTCGTTTCTGCCAGAAAATTGTAACTGGAATACATGAATCGCTCTTCATTCTTCTCGAGTCGAGGAATTCGATGTTTTAGTACCGGAGCTGAGTCGATTCGGTCCGAGTTTCCCTCCGAGAACGCCTACGATATCTTGGGAGTACCGGAGACCTGCTCGTTCGCTGAAATCAAAGCGTCGTTCCGAAAATTGGCGAAAGAAACTCACCCGGATCTCGATCACTCCAACGTCCATTCTCAACGCTTTATTCGAATCCTCGCCGCTTATGAGGTGCTTGCTACTCTTGATTATCGCCTGAATGGCTGAATTTCGTTGTTATTATTGCTGTAGTAAATGGAAAATAGTTGGTTATTTCGCTATGTTTTGCATTTTTTTTTGTTTTTCTTTTCAAATTTGTTGGAGATAGGAGACAATTATTAATTACGCCAAACAAAAGCTGGTCGCCGAGTGGCTTGAGTAGTCCAGGTAGTCTAGTAGTAGTATTAGGAGCATCACGACTAGTTGTTTGACTTTGTAGTTGATGTAATTCTTGAGACTTAGGCGATTTGGGGGTTGTTTCAGATCCTTTCTGACTCGGAGCGGAGAGCCCACTATGACAGGTATTTGCTGGCTCAAAGAATGGTTTTGGAGAAACATTCTAGACCAGTTTCTACGTTGTACATGTACAAATCGTATACGACTGCAAGTAAAGAGATGGAAGTCGTGGAATGGTTGAGGTGGTACAGATCGGCTATAAATGATATAGTTTTGGAGAAGAAGGTGGCGGTTGGAACGGGATATTTCAGTGTTCTTGAAGCTGATTTTTATTCAGCTGTACATGCAGCTTACTATGGACCTGGTATTGAGTCTATGGATCTTCTTCCTGATTGCTTCGAGGCAGAGGAAAGATCTGTATATGACACCCCAGAAGTCCTGCACTTGGTTTCAGGTCGTGATCTTTTTGGATTGGTGTGCCTTGCTGATTATAATCCTCAAATAGCTCCTGCTTTCACCCAAAAGTTAAGTTCCTATGATGCTGATGGTTTGGGAATCTGTCCATCTTCAGAGAATGAGAGCATCCTTAGGAGTTCAACTGTAGCTGATGATGCTGAAAATCTTAAGATTCTTGCCAGGACTACCATGCATAACAAGTCATATGCATTTAAAAATTTGGAGTTACATGTTGCTGGAAGGTTGGTTGCTGTGGCCACTAGAACACCCCCAAAAAGCCTGTGTGATGACATGCAGGGCAAAGATGCTGAAGATGAAATCCATGTTTTTCTTAGTTCAGATAGCAATTTCCCAAATTCCAATGGAGGGTTTTCCAAGAATTCTATTTCAGCTGGTGCAGCTGGATCAACGATTCAACTTGGATCTGTAAGAGGGCTGGGGACCTCTCCTGAGGAGGGATCATGCTTTGTCTATGATAACACTGGTATTAAAACCCACGTGATAATGAAACACAGAACATTCATGGTTCGTGATGTTCCTCCGGATATATCCAGCTTTCAGTTACATAAGTGCTTCAACTTCTATCGCTTGCTGTACATGCTCCTAGTATTGCTGCATTTCACTGTTCAGTCTGTGCATCTTATGAGTTGTCACTACAAGGGAAAACTGTCCTTGTGTATCTAACAAAATAACAAAAAAGAAAAGAAAACATTCTTCCTCTTGCACATTGCTTTCTTGCATGAAGTATTACTATAATTGTGTTGTATTACTTTATTCAAAATTGCAGGTGAGGCACATGCACTGGTATGGGCTGGGACACAAAGTTTCTGTTTGTGAGTGTCGATGCACAAGAGCGCGGTTACCCCCCAGCAAGTAAACTCTATCATTTCAGTTGTTTGTAATGGTTGAATTTTTTTGGTACTCTTTACTTACATAGCTAAACCTCATTATTTAATTAATTGCTTATATGGAATGATTTTACTGAAGAATAATTTCAATATCCTTCTAGGTTCACTACTAGCAATTAAGGGTGGAAAATAACTTCTAGCTTGCTTGATTGGACTCTCTGTTTATAAACATTAACTGTAAATTTTTATGATTTTCTTAATGTCGGTTTGTTTTCACTTGAGCATTAGCCTTGACAGAAAATGTAATTCCCACTCAATTTTCAGAAAGATTAGGTCCAAATTTAGTATCCACCTTTTGGTTCATGATTTTGGTTATGTGGACAGCGATTCATTTTAGTTGCTAACAATTTTGATCAGCTCGTTAAACTCAACTTATAACTGATAATTGTTGATTGATAGCTGATAACTAAAACCTTTTCAATGTCTCCTGCTATTGGATTTGGAAAGACGAGGGTATGATGTGTACTAATTAAAATTGTTCATCTATTTTTCGTTGTATCTTTTATGGAGACAATTGATCCGTGCCTTGAGAATTTTTTCTACTTGTAGTTTGCTTCATATAGATTTTTGTTGCAGATTTTGGCTGTTTGAGCCTCGTTGTGGCACGCACGATATAGGTGGTTGGTATATTGAAACATTTGGCAAAGATAGAAAAGGTCATACAGTCCTGTCCCAGAGACATTGGGATGGCTTTAGTGAAGCTGACCAGAATGAGAAGTAAGTATATCTTGTGTAGCTTCAGAGAAGATTTCAGTTTTATCAAGTAATTTAAGCTTTATGGGGACAATTCTTCTATTTGCTGGCTGTCAATAGTACTTCGTTATCAATCAAAACTATAATTTTTTGTATATGTTGAATCTATCTATTTTCTACTTGAAGCAAAAGATAATCTAAAATAAAGTACGAGGTGTCTCTTAATAACAAGATGACTTGAAAATTCTAAGATTTTACATTTTAAGTTTGGAGTTCCTATTCTGCAAAATATCTTAGCTCTTCTTCTCTTTTGGATGTTAAAGCATTTAATCCTATGATTAAACTCTCCTATTTATAACACATTAGTACGTTTGGTCTACAAACATGTTTTCAAAATGAAATAAAAACAATAAGTAGGTGATATAATCTCCAGTAATCCTGGATAACTTGTTTTTTGTATTATTTATGTACTTGTTCCTCATCAAATCTCTATTTCTATTGTATCTTAGCCCATAGGTTGTATTTTGATTGATAGGTGAGATTTTCCAGACGTGAGATACAATTACACCTAACACAACCATTCTGGACCTTGATTTAATGAAAGGAAACATCCAAACATCTTCTTCTATTGGGTGATGCTCTTTCGTTGTAGTCTTTACCCTTTTCCCTATCCAAATTATACATTCACTGACAGATAAGTATGGAAAACAACTAAACCAACTACCTAGTAGGAGAAAAATATGATTTGAACTTCTGCAAATAAATGTCAGTAGAGGAGGAAATAAGGAAATAGATAGATGAAGAGGAAATAAGGAAGTAGATAGATGAACTCAGGTAGAGAATACTGGTATTTAGGATTTTATTGATAAGGGAGGAAGATATTGGATGACTAAAGGCCACATTTGAGAGGTGACCAACTCTCCCACTTTCACAACCTGACAGACTACCCAATACCCTCCCTACCTCACATATGCCCCTATTATACCCAACATTTCTGACACAGAATCCTACAACCTGCTACCTCCTCTATATGGTACTAGCATTCTAACAGAAAAACAAAGCCTTTAGCCTGCAGAAATGACAGCAGTGCCAGCTGTCGGTTCCTTCTTCTTTCTCCTTTCATATTGTATACGGATAGGAGGCTTAACAAAATATTGATCTAGTCACTATTTTTAATTCCTTCCTATCGTCGTATGTTTCCAAATTTTTCTGCTATTTATATTTATGCAGGAGACTCCATCCAGCAATGTATTTACTTCCTCTTGCATATAGAACTTTGGATCTTGAAGATGCAAAAAGAAGGAAATATAGTATAAGGGCTATTCTTGAAACTCAACTGTTTAGAGTTCTTCATTGGTGCAAGAAGCTTGTTTAGGAGTGTGCAATTGGGGGTTTTTTTGTAGCAAAACCTGCTTCAAAGTCATGGGTTGGGAAGGCTTCTCATTTTGTGTGTAAATGCCCTTCTTTATGAGACAACGATGACGAAAACAACAATAACGTCCTAGTAGAAATTCCATTGACCCTCCTTTAATCAAAGCTCGTGGCTGCATTTTCTGCCACATGACTACCATGGTTGGAGTGATGAACATTTTAGTGGTCATGGCTCAATCAATATGATTGCAAGGGGTGTCATATTTGAATAATCTGAAACCCAAATACCTCAGATCTGGAGAAGTCTAATCTTTTGTTCCCTGGGTTGAAAGTGTAAGTGGTTTATTTTGCTTTGGAATTCAGTTACTTGAAAAGGAAATCAATCTAAGCTATGTCCCTTCAGATTTCTGGAATATGGAGCGTTTAAATGGTTGATATTGTGCACACAAGTTTGCGATTAATTTGGCAAAGGAATAATTTGTCTGCTGATTTTGAGGCAGATGTTCCTGAAATTTCCTCAGGCACGTGGCAGCAGGACAAGTATGCCATGAAGCTTTTTCTCCTGGAATACAATAAATATATCTTTGTAAATGGAAGTTCATTGGGATTTGGATTGCAGATGGAAGCTTACGAATTCAGCTGCATCTATATGTCTTTCTTTACTGATTCGACCTCTCAATGTGTGTTTTCCATTGTAGTCCTAGTGTTGGAAGAGGGATTTTTGGTATCACTTATGATGTTACTGAGAAAAGTTCACGAGGTGATGGGGCAACTTTCCAAATGATGAAAGTTACTGCCTGTACCTATCGCAAATGCTTTGTTTTTCCTTTTTTTCTTGTAGTTATACTGCTGAAACAGGCCATTCACTCTACTCCGCTTAACTGCGTGCCTGGGACAGGAACTCTCTCGATATAATATCTGCGAAGTAGTCATTCAGCCGATAAATGATGTGGAGCAAGCTGCTGATGATACCAATAAATTCTTAAGACGACTAACAACCCGAGGAAGAGGGTTCCAGTTCCAGTGACTAGCACAAATCTTATGATTCTTCTACAAAGTTGGAACGTAGAATACAGTTGCCTGTCTGCATGAAATATGACTCTCCACCTGCAGTTCCTGCTTTAATTAGGTGACATGAAATTCTACTTGTGAAATTTCTCTGGATGCTTTTCTTCAAGTCTGTGATGGGTAAGTGAGTTCTATGGGTATTTCTCTCACTATTTGTGTTCAAAAGGTCTTCGTTGTGACTTATCTTAGGAGGATCAAAATTTGCAGCCCCAATTGGAAGTCTGAGGACTGTCGAAGGTACTAAACAGAGTCCTCCAAGACCTAGAACCTCAAGAATAGAACATTCAACAGATGGAATGCACATAAAGCAGTTATCAGACGCTGACATAATGGTTTTTGCTCCAAGGGATGTCCAAAGTTTAGCTCTTTCCTGGTGTATGTCATGTGGCTGGAGATGCAGCTTGCACAACATGAAAGCTGTTTATTTACACGAAATTCTGTGTGAAGTGGTTGCTTTTCTAGATAAAGAGAAGGATTCGGAAAGGAAGAAAAGAGAAAGTTTCATACAGATGTTCGTTATTCCTGGACTGTTAGAACAACGATTAATACAACAATCAAATATTAATTCATAACAACTCATGTGGCCAGTTGTTTTCAGTTCTTTTACTGAACCATTTGACCACTGAATGGAGAGTTGAGGGTTATACTACGATCGTTATTGGAAGGGGTACAGGTGGCTGGTGATTCGAGAAGTGAGGAAAAGATGCCAAAATCAGTTGGAAGAAGCAGCAAAATACGCAAGTCACCCTCAAGGCTTCAGGATTAAATAGCTCAAGGAGAAGATGGAGTGGGCGAGAATTATGTGTAATCATTTCCCTATGAACTTCCTTCTTTTATCTAAATACTCTTCTGATATAATTTTCCTTTTGTCTTTGAATCTTTCCTTGCTTGAATTAAGTATTGTGCCGGTGACAGAAAAATGTATGCTCAGTTTTGCTTAGCAATTTTCGTACATTACGTTGAGCTGTCAATTTAATTATAACTTTTGATCATCTTCCTATCCAAAAACAAGTACAGGATAGTGATATGTTATGTTGAAACGTTGCTGCCAGATCTGTGCTTGTTGGTACTTATGAAGCTACTTGTTCTACTCCCTTAATCTGATAAGATCATAGATCATATCACAAGGTGATAGTTTCTAATTTACTATGCGATGAAGATAATGTTGTTTATATGGTTGTGAATTAACAAAAAATTGCTTCTCCATTGCAACTTTCCTTCTTGTTCTACTCTTATCACTTTGTTGTTTCATGAGTTTTGTGCTCTCAGAAGATGGAAACTGGTTAGAAAAAATGTTACTAACATTATTTGATCCACTACTAAAACCTGAATTTTCCTCGCCAAGTATGACACATTTAGAGAGGGTGGATGTTTATACAAGATATCAGAAAGGGTTAAACTAATGATTAGATTATAAGTGATCTTATACTCTCCTTTGGAATCGAGTCCATCCACTTGTTAGCAGAATCTCCACATAAATATCTCAGATAAGTTTCTAACATTTTGTTTACGATAGCCATCAGATTGAGGATGATATGCCATGAACAAATGCGAGCTGACTCTTTGTAACTTAAATGTCTCAAGTGTCTTAAATGTCTCCTGTTATAAAAGACACTATGTCTAAGTAAAATAAATTGGAAGTATCTAATCAGATTATCTGCTATCAATTATCATCAGTGTAATCGAAGTTTCCTTGGATGCTGATAGATTCTAAAAATTTCATGATGATCTCTGTCTTAACATCCCTTAAAAATAAGTGGTTGCGAGAACCTCGGGTATGCATACTTATTCTTTTGATACATTAAACATTGTTTACTATAGTTTCTTACATCTCTGGCCAACCCTTTCTAATGTAATAAATGCTACAACCTTTTAAACGTTGATGACAAAATGCCCTATATATATTAGTTTAGTCCTCAGTACATGTTAAAACCAAGTACTACTAATCTCTCTTTCCATCTAAGGACTCCTCCATTCATAGGCACTAGATTGTACTATTCCTCCATTGAGCGGTGTATTTGAATCAATGTAATAACAGTATCGAAGTCAATAACATATTAGTTATGAATGCACTGTTATTTTTGAGAAAATTTTCCAGTCACTTAACATACCCCATCCAACCCCTGTTTACTTCAAAATTTCAAGTGAGCAACAACTTTTGTTGTGGTGTTGCTATGAGTACTGCTTTTGTTCTTTTCTTTCATGGAACGGCTGCTCACTTACCATCAGCTCAAGAAACATACATTTGAATCTGAAAACTCACAAACTATGCTCTGCTGTTTAGGATGCCTCGTGTTTTAGTGCGATCCCCTGAAGTTTTCCTTGTAGTCAGCCCCTGTAAACAAAAAAAGAAAAAGAAAAAGAAAAAAATTGTAGGTTCTTGCATGCAGTAGAAGGATTTGATGCAATGAATCAGCCGTTTTCACCCACCTTCATCGAAGTGACAAAGACGACAGACATGCATCGGGTCTATCAAATTTGATGCACATGAAGTAGGATCATGCATCATAACTTGTGCCAGTTCTGGTATGGTTGTTTGCCCCACAGCTTCAAAAGCTGCAAGCAGCCTGCTGCTAGGAAAAGCCCAAGAACTGCAAATGCCATCATAGTTGAATTCTCAATGTTCTGAGAGCTGCCTCTCTGACATATGACAACAACCAAATAAGTCTATCAGACTCTGCTATATAGTGGATAACAATGAAGGAATGCTGTATTACCGCAGATACATTAAATAGAAATACAATTCAACAACGCAGTAAATGCTTTTCATTGATAAACATAAACTTCCACACGTTTAATTACTTGTTTTTTTTTCTTGGATAACAGTCACTTTTTTGTTTCATATAACTTTTCCTGTGAAATGTCTGGTATGCTTGTGTTTGTACCACGAGGGGAGTCCTTCCCAAGTCTTTATTAACCATTGATTGAATGTCTCCACAACTAGTTTATAGTGAACACTAAAAGGTCATAACTGTTTCCAACAACTCATTACAGGTCAGAATAACCAATAAATACCTAAGAATGGTCTTCCCCTCTGGTTAACATTATACTAGTCTTTTTCCTTGAGAAGTTGATGTTGGTCCAACGTTTCTTAATTTAGCCTCGTATAACATAGCTGTTATTGATGTTAGCAATAAGAATCTGAAGAGAGGCAAGTGAATACTAAAAGCACACCACAGCTTCAACTAAAGTGATAATTCATCTATTTACATCATCATTGGCCAAGCAAAGGTGTTTTGATCTGTTGACAAATAGTAATGGACAGAAATTATTAAGAGATCCAGGTTAGAAAACGCACTGTCAATAGGAAAAACAAAACAGCTGCATTTGCAGGAGTTAGAGAAAGGCCTATCATCCCACCACGTAACTCATTTGGGACATGCCTGGTAAGGTGAAAAGAAGCAAAATAACCAAGCAAATTAACTGAAAAGCAGTTGATCTGAATAACAATGAGATCAAAATAGAAAATTTTCTTTGTCATACATGGTCCTCAACCTCGCCAATGAAGGTGTAATCAGGCCAACAGCCATATGGAAGAGGCAAAAAAGTGCAACTAAAAATCCAACTTCCTGCATATCAAAGGTATCGCAAACAGATTTCACATGTAATCTATTAGAGCCAGAACAAAACATTATCTGAACATATTTGTAAAAACGCAGATACCTGATAATCATAGGCTACTATTGACAATGCAAATCCCACTACAACGAAGGCATACACCAGGCAGTCCTCCATTCGAACAGGTGATTGACCACTCAACAACCATGGGAATATAGTGCTTCCTAGCATTCTTGCACCCATCAAACACGGATATATAAGACCTAAATTCACTTCTCTTCCATCAGCCTAACATTGAATGCCATAGAAGCCTATTAGACATTTGCAAATAAGAACTTAATGTGTTTCTTACTGAACCTTTAAAAGCTTAATCAAGTCCACTTTGTTTGGGCTCTTCCATAATGTTAAATATAGGATCTGAGAAAAAAAGCAATAATCTAACGTTTCTAAGAGAGCCATACCCCTGAATTATCCTATATAAATGACGATATGTTACAGGTAATGATTGAAGATGGTTATGACTGAAGCCCTCTTCAAACTTCAATGTTAAACATTCTGTACATAGACAGATTAATTGAGGCTTTTTTTTAAGGAAAAACTACATTTTAATTAGAAGGCATTAAAGAAACAGTCACCTTTTCAGTAATTTTGTTTCTGTCTAAGAAAAAGAATAAGATATCTCACTTAGGATAAATTGGCTAACAAAAACCACATTCTGAACAGTCAGATTTAATTCTCATCAGTCAGAGAATGTTTAATTGTTTGCACTAATTAACTATGTATTTTTTCAATGGATAAATGATCATACCACCAATGTTGGGGCCCACAAAATCCAAAAGACTGCAACTGAGAACTGAAGGGAAGCATGAGCCAGACCCAGCAGCCACATCCTTTTATCTAGCAAGCAAAAAAGCTCGCCAAATCAAAATCCATTCCAACAATATTATGTGGAATGAGGATGAAGTTATTGAAACAAAGTTGCACTATGCCTTTATTAACATTCACAATGCTTGTTGCCGCAAGGAATGCGATATGACCCTTACCACGAAAGATAAGTGCATAGGAAACGCTGTAATCCTTGGATGATGCAGTTTGTGGAGATTCTTTCCACTCTCTACTCAAACATATGATGCCAATTATTGCTAGAATTATTGTAGCAGTTGAAGAAGATGAGATGCCATTTTCCAATTTGTTCCCTACCAGCCAATTTGCAAGCACCTGGCTTCCAATTAATGCTGCAGACTCGACTAAAGTCATCAACCAGAATGTGTCACTTAAAGCATCTTGTCTATGTCCTTCCTGAAAAGTGGAACTCATGAGATTTTACCACTGCTCACTAATGTAAAGTATCACAATCTTATGCAAAGTAGGTCATAGGTAAACATAACAACACAAAAGCTGGAAATTTGCAAGAGCAAGAAACACGAGTTTCGCGATACAAACCTTGTCATTTTCAACAACTACCCAACCCTCGAAACTGAATGTAAAAATCGACATAGCAAGAGACAAACAGACACTCGTTAACCATACACCAGGACCAGGTCGCAATACAATCTTCTTCCACAAGCCAACGACGAGGTGTAGAATGCAGAAAACTAAACAAACTTTTTTGTGTCCTCTACAAAACAAGAAGCAAACAACAAATCAACGTCGAAATGCGAAGATTCGAAATTTCCACAAACCACAATATCATTCCAAACCACAAAAAAATTCCAGCATTCTCTCCGTCAATTGACATCGCATATAAAACAAAATCGGAAAATTGAAACAAACTAGAAAGAGATTTATTTCCTTACTCACATAAGATCAGAGAGCATTCCTAAAAGCGGACCGAAGAAGAGAGAAGCTCCGTAGCCGACCCAGAGCGAAGAAACGATCTGTCGTTTGGTAAAGCCGTAATGAAGGAGCTCAAACTCTCCGAATATGGACCAGAGACCTTCCATGAGAGAAGCGAGAGAGAAAAGAAAGAGAAACTTCCGGTGAAAACGAAGAAACGAAGAAGAGGAACGGTCGAAGGGACAGAGAGACTTGGAGTGACGAGAACAGAGTGAAATAGAGAAGAAGCAACCAAGAAACATGAACAAGTAGATCCAAGGACTCGGTTCCCAGACCCTGCTCTCCACCACCACTACCATCGCCGAGCAACGGTTTTGGATCTCGAATTGTTTGTTCGGCTTTGATCGGAGATTTCGTTATGTTTTACTGAAACCGAGCCCAGACACAGATGGTGAAGCGACTGTAATTATTTCTCCGGAATAACCATATACAGAAACGGTGCGTTTAGCACTTTTTTCTCCCTAATTTTGAGTTGAAATGTACACGTGTTAAGAATTGCAAAATCTATTCACTTTTTTTTTACTTTTTCAATTTTTCGGATTATTTTTTATTTGATTTAAGTTTATTACGTCAATGTTTATAAATTAATAAAATTTTACAAATTAAAATATATAAATAAATTATTAATTAATTATTTTTAACTAAATTTTAAATTTTTCAATAAGTAATCTAAGTCGTATTTTAAATTCTTTAATTTTATTTAATTATTAACTAATTTTATGACAATCTAATATTAATTGAACCTTTTAAAACTTAAACTTCTTATTCTATCGATGTAATTTCCAATTCAATTTTATACGTTCCTTAATTTTTGTCAATTTAACATCCTCGAATTTTTTAAAAGATTCTATTAATGTCTTTATTTCATTAACACAATTAATTTGTATTATAGTCTTTATTGTTGTGTCGTTTGATTGAGTACAAATAAAAAAATTAAAGATAAATTTATATTTTTACAATAAAAAAGTCTAAATTATTCTTCAAATGTTGAATTTAGAGTGCATATTTATTTTCGAGCTTTCATTTTTATCAATTTAATCTTAATTTTTTTTAAATGTATTTATATAAAGAAACTTATAAATATTTTTAAATTAGAAAAAAGAACGACTTATATTAAATGTGAAATTATTGAGCCACCAACAGCAAGAAAAATATTTCAAGAAATTTAAATAGTATAAAAAGGAAAAGTTCCACGAAAAAGATAATCACGTACACCAAATGAAGATAATAATTATGCAAAAACGTATAAATATAAGAAATTTCATATTATTACCATTTTTATTAATAATTAAAGTTTTAAAAATATTTATAAATGTAGAATTATTCAGCACCAATATTAGAAAATAAAAACAAGGATTAATTTAAAAATGTTCAGAAAATAGTTATAGTTACTAGTGGAATAAAGGTTTTGACAACGAGCCTTACCGAAATTTTAGTTAGGCCTTCTTTGTTAAAAACTTATCAGTCATTTTTTGTTGAATTGAAAGATTTTAGCTGTTTAACTGATGATTATTTTTGGTAATTAGCTGATTAAGTTTTGTTTGACAATCAGATCAACGAGTTGCATTAACTGTTAGCTGATTCTATTTACGATTAATTGATAGCAGATTTTATCAATTGATTTAATCAGCGGATAACATCAGTTGTTTATTAAAGATGTTTGATAAAATTAACTGTTTAATATTAACTGTTTATGCATAAAATGACTTATAAAAGCATGACTTAAAAAAATATTTGAGCATTATATTTTAATTTTTTAATATTTTTATAAGAATTTAAGTATTAGATATTTAATTTTATAAAAATTAAGTTTATAAATTTATAATAGGGATTAAATCTAATTTGTTGATTTTGAAAACGATACTATAAGGAGCATTTTATGAGAAATAAGGGAACTAAAAGACTATTTTATCCGAAAGTTATTACAAAGTATTTAAAAAGATAGAGATAGAGATATAAATTTACTTAATTTATACAAAATTTAAAAAAATTAGTCATTAAATCAAAACTTTAAAATATTTAACATTAAATTAAAGTTTTCAAATAAATAAATATTTTTAAATTTGTTATCTAATTATATTATATTAATTACTTTTATATAGACCTGATATTAAGGTCCCTTTTTATATCAATATTTAGTATATAATATTATTATAACCTGTATATTGCGTTTAATTCAATTCAATTTAATCTAAAATTAATAAGTCAAAATTAATTTAATTAATTATTTTTATCTAAGTTTAAATTTAAGAGATTAATATAACAATTTTTCAAAATAATTTTATTTTATTTTAATATATTGAAAATATAGTTTCAATTTTTAAATTTTTAAAAATTAAAATAACAAAAAATTATATTTCCTTAAATTTGAAATTAAATCGATATCATTTTTACAAACTCAATTTCATATTAAGCTCGTTGATATTGCATTTGAAAAAAAACTCATGGTTTTAGACCAAACTCATTCTCAAGCTTATTTTTAGTATATTTTAGTGATCTTTCAAGTTCTTCGGTTGAAAAGTTGTATTGAGAGAACTTTTGATATTTTTAAGGCTTGATAGAAAATATTGGAGGAAATAACGATGTTAACTTCTTTTGCTCTTTCTAGATTCTTACGATAACATTTAAAGAAATACTAAGATATAAACAACTAATATTCGTGTTCTTATAAATCTTTTTTTAAGTCATACTCTCACAAGTCATTTTATACATAAAAAACTAATACTAAATAACTAATTTTATCAAACATCTTTAATTAAACTGTTAATGTTATCCTCTGGTTAAATCAACTATATTAATTCATTGTTAGCTAACCGCCGATAGAATCAGCTAACAACTAATGCAATCTGCTGACTTTCAAACAGTAACACTGCTAATACTCATGTTCTTATAAATCTTTTTTCCCCTTTTATTTAAAGAATGGAATAAATAAATTGTGGTGAACTTGGAGATTAATTTACAGGGGAACTCAAGTTTCGTTCTTGTTCATTATTGACAATCCTACTCTTAGCAAGAAGACTCCTCCTGGCTTTTCCTGGATGCAACCAACATGAACATTTTCACAACTATGTTTTCTAGGCTAAAAAGCTAGCTATGGTTATTCTAGGAGTCCCTGCAGAGGCTGGAAGCACTGAGTCCATTTGAAAGAATGTTCACATACTGCTGCATTGCCACCTCCCGGGGCATGTCCCCAAGTTGTTGCCAGGCATTCCTGGAGCAATTTACTTCAAATTATACCAAGAATCTGAACAAATGCTTCTATGCAACTCAACAAGGAGAAAGATACTAGAAACCAAGCTTCCTGAAAGTTAATATACTTCCTGCAAGTTTGCTATAAAGTAAACATAGCAAAGAACTCCAGATATTTAAGACATGAGAGACTACAAAGAACTCCAGATATTAAAAAGTTTGAAAGCAATTCATTTGATTAAATTGAATGTTCTGTGCTTGTCTGCTTTCAGTCTATATGAAGTCAATTTCTTCAATATGCATCATCGTTTTCCTTGAGAACCCATTTTTTTTTTCAATTCAGAACTGCAATCACCATGACCGTGGTCGAATCATTTTCTGTTTTCGATTTTCCACTTTTACAGGTGTGGTCATGGAACATAATTGATCAGCTGATGTATCTCTGTCAGATGATGTATCTCTGTTTTTTTATATTTATTCATGACATGTGTTCCTCATCCTTTACTAGCGTATTAAAAAAACACTCATCAGAAGTTAAAGAAGCTTCCGAACTTTAGTAGATTTTAATAACAATGAAAAGAAGATCTGGATTTCTTTGGAATGTATCATCAATAAGCATTAAGCCTTTGTTTGGATCCTTATTTGCACAAGGGAAAGGAAAGGAAATGTTGAGGGGAAAAGAAAGGAAAAGAATGGAAG
>JANZLH020000377.1:541039-557983 GCA_026770325.2 Erythroxylum fimbriatum
TAATAAATACTAATATTTTTATATAATTAATAATAAAATAATAAACCTCCTGCAACAACCATTTTTATATAAAGGGTGTAAAAGTCATTTAATGATGTGTAATTACAAATTTGTATTTTGTATAATATCATTAGATAAAATTTAATTTTGTTATACCATATATTGAATTTTATATATCATGCAGATTATAAAATAGATAAGTGTAAAATGATATATTACAAGATCTAGGAATACATGTTAGATGAACATTAATCATGCCTTAATATAATTATATGTAATTATTAATACTAATTAATTTAATAATAGATACATTAAACGGTTACATTAATACAATTTATTTCCAAGTTGAATTACAATACCTCTTTGATCTTTCCAATGAGACCTCATTTATGATTTTTGGACACTTGTGTGAAAAGTTGTGCATAGTGGTAGGAGAGGGAGAAACCGATTAATGATTAATTTAATATCCTCTTAAATTATCACTTAGTGTTTGTATCTTTGTGCGCAGTTACACAAATGCGCTGATAATATTAATAGTAATAGATAAGAGAAGCATTTTGCAATTACTGATTTAATTCTTGACATATTTATAATATAAATTGAATAGTTGAATTTCATTATTTTTGTGTTGGATTTGGGTTTTCTTTGATCTTTCCATAAATATAAATATAGTTTCATATTAGGTATATATATATGTCGTTGATACTAAATATATCAAATATTCATAATCAAAATAAATTATTGTAAGATAATATTAAGATATCTTACTTATTATGATGACATTTTTAAAATATATATGCAAATTCCTACTGGTAATAGTAGTAATTTGCATATATATTTTGAGTGAAAAGTTTAATCATATCCCTTGTCGAGGATATATTTAATATAATGCACGTGTTAAGTAATACATAAAATAGATATGATTAAAATGTGTTACTTCTATATATTGTAGACACATTTAGATTCTTGTACCACCTTCACTGGTATAAATTATATGTTTATCATCCGTAAAACTTTAATAATAATTTGACAGACATTTTTACAAAACCAACTTTATGATGACATTTTAATTTTTAAGTAATTACATGAATATTTTATTATATCGTATTGACTATATTAATTATTAACTAATAAAATTATTTAATCAAATTTTAAATCCATATTTTATTAAGTTAATTTCTTTCCCTTTACATTTCCGCATTACTTTATATGGTAAGTTGGATGCTCATATAATAAAACATTAGGTTACTCCACCTAAATAGTTTAATATAATCAATTTAACTTTATTAATTATTTGTATTAATTATTATGGAATATTAAACATTTTATAATATATATACATTTAAATAATATTAACATTATGAATATATTCACTCCAATTATATACTCCATATAATATAGTCAATACGATATAATAAAATGACTATATTCAACATATATGTAAACAATATATTAAAGTAATTTTATAATGAAACAATCTTTGAGTATAATACAATATTAGCATAATGTACTAATAATTAGGTACCAATCTAGTAAATACATAATAATTATTATAGTGAAAATATAATTACATATTAAATTGTGAGATCAACCCTAAACTGCAATCATGATATTATATTTGTAATTTAGATTACTGAATATGCATAATCGTATATTAATTAACATTATTGATCAATAGTACCATATAATAATATTACTACAAATTGTCGCCTTTGTTTAGGGTTGATCGTTTTATTTGATATTAAAATATTTGGATAATCTCTTAGTAATTTCTTATTGTATAATATAATCCATGTTTATTGACAGCTTGTTTAATATATCTTAGTATGCACATAATAGATCATCTATTTAAAATGTTATCTTCTTCTTTTAATATCATAATAGTCAATTCTTAACTTTTAAATAGTTAACAATTTTGTTATATGTTAAACATTAGTATAGTTATTCTAAATGTAATAACAATAATTGCAAGATGAAGTGGAATGAATTGGAGTTAGTAAATAAAAAAACAGATTGCAAGTTATATTTACAATAATAGACCTTGAATCAGAACATTCCTTAAGTATACAAAAAAATTTGTAGGTATAATAAAAAACTCCTTCGAAAATTTGATAATATATATGTTATTTAATGGTTATCAAAACTTAAATAAGTACAGGATTTGCTACTAATTATATTGAATACAATTTTACTATATGTATCTCCTAAAATAATGTAGTACTTATTTAGCATATAATTTGTGTAGATACATAACGTGTTACAATAATATTTCATTTTAGTTGATTAATATGAAAATAAATATATATATTTGATGTAATAACTAATGCATCATATAAGATACAAAATGTGTTTTTATCACCTATATACGTTGGATCTAATAATATCACTTATTATGGTCTAGATAATTCTATGCCAATTGGGCAAGCACAAAATAATGACACTTAATATAGTGGATCAAAATTTAATTTTCATATAATTCTAATATTGGAAGTAAATTGTATGACATATAATCATATACTCTATATAGATAGGAATTAATTAAGGTTTAATACAATTAATGTCTAGGAATTAAAATATAAAATAAGAGAACTTATTTCTTTTATACATTAATTAGAATAGTAACGAATACTATTGTTTTTCATTCCTAAAAGATTAAATAAATACGATATCATTAACTATAATCTATAACTTATCCAAGCCATTATATGTATTTTTATATAATGCAACATCATTATAAACAATTAAGAATATTATGTGTCCAATTTGAGTAAAAACATTGGTTATATAGATATGGTATATAAACTTCTTGTAATGATGTTGCATTATATAAAAATATATGTAATGTCTGTGCAAGAGTTACATAGTGTTTCAAAATCGTTATGGACACCTCATCATAAATTCCAAAGTAATCATGAAATTGGTTTAGTAACACAAAATACCATCTTACATATGATTGTATGGACCAAGTAATACCATTTAATTATTAAGTATATGTAAATCTTGAAGCTAAACGATAATAAAGTCAATTAATAAATATAGTGGTTTAATAATGGTAACAATTCTTGATTATAAACTTTGTTATGCAAAAAGTGCTACTATTTTACACATTTTCAATACACTATTTAATATGAAAATAAATTATAATACAACAACTCATTGATGATTTTGCTCATCACTAAACCATTCTTGAGTCATAGTATTTTAACATCTTGGGTAAGACATGTTACGCTTTTTTTTACTATTTATTCAATAAACTATCCATGTCATCACTTTATTATATGAAACATACCTTACCATGAATTTGTAGGCTTTATTAACATTCACAAACCTCCTATCACGAACAACTTCATAATCATCTTGGTCGCTGAAAACAATATAACATAATGGGTACAATTAGTTTTCAAAAACAATTCTGGTAAGGTATGTTATAATTATATATCACAGTTCTATTTAGTGATGTATAAATAGTAATTAAGCTTATGATTTACTAAATGTCATAATAGATTTGAAATAAGAACATAAAATATGGAGACTTGAAGCTATTAGGATATTGCTGGCATTAAATTGGAACACAAAATAAGTTCAGGCTTAATTATAACATATTGATCAGATGCTTTTTAAAAAAAATTCAGGGCCAACAAATTCGTTACTATTCTAATTAATGTATAAAATATTATAGTTTGTATAATCCAGGAGATTATGTACCAATTTAATAATTAACATTACTATTCTTATACTGAAATGACATTTCTCTTCTAAATCTGTTGAAGAATCTATGCATGTCAAGTTTGATGATGATTCACAACCAAATAGAAGAAACGAATTAATTTACATAACAAAAGAAGTGGATTCATGTATTTCTTTTGTATTCAATATAGTACATTTGCAACCAAATTAAGCTTGATAAAAGAGAAATGATGAAATAAATAGCTAATGTATTAAGTTAAACTAATAACTTTGGTAGTTATTCTACATATAATGGTTATCCATTATGTATTAATAGACATTTAAAGTTATAGTATATTATTCTTTATCTCATATAATGTGTATAAGATTTCATTAATACATAATGGATGCAAAAATATGTTGATGCATATGTTATATTGAATAGTCTTTACTATGATTAATAAGAATCATAAAATATTATAGGTTGTACTTATAATTGCAGAAATATCATTGTAAAATGTAAATTGATCAACCACAAAATTTGAAATGGAATAATGAATTCTTTTGCACTTTTATTAACCGTAAAATTCAACGGTGACTCTAGTATAATGCTTTTAACACTCATTGTTTGTTCTATACAAAATTTGTTGCATTATAATTGTAAAAATGTTTTTGTTTTCATTATTTAACTGTTATAACAATTACTCTTAAAATATACATAATCATAAAAGTAAACAGAGAACTATATGTTAGAAACATTTCCGCAGCTATAGTAACAAAATTAGGGAAGAATGTTGGGGCCTCATTTATTTAATTCTAAAAGTAGCTACCATCTGTGGTTGTCACAAAAAACCATTAGTATAGGAATTCCAGTGTTCAAGAGTATCTTATTCATAATTAATTGTTATGCATACCCCATATTACATTATTTAATGGTTTTTATTTATACTACCATAATATACATGTACCTAACATTCCTATACTCTGAATGTCATTTTATTATTTAATAACTATACACATAAACACTGGGAGTAATATTTAAAATCTACTATTATTTTTGTATCATTAAATTTATTTGACTGGTTATGATAATAAAGATACACATAAAATAAGTTGTCTCAATAAGCGCACATTTTGTACAGTAAACGTGTTCAGGTTGACTGGATTTACAAAAATGATATCTATTTATAAATTATAACTGTTACCACTATTAGGAATTTTGTTAAACACATTATCATAGAGCCTAATAACACATATGATACTTAACTTACTTAATTAAAATTATGAATTAATTCATTTGGTATAAAACTGTGATCAATTCACATAAAGCATGAAAATAAGTTATTATTGTTAAGAATTTGTTCATAAGAAGTCGACGGTGTCTCTCTTGTAGCCACTTTCCGGGTGCATCCAGATGCTTCATCAGTAGCCTCTCTGCCATTACCAGATCCTAAAAACAAATGACAACATATATCATTTAATTTGTCGGAGATATGCCTCACTTAAGAAAACCATTGGTTTTAAGGAAAACGTGCTTTCCAACATTCTTCCCTCTCCATTTACAGAAGAGTTCACGACCACCTTACCTGGATCTTTTGGCCAACATATTCCAGTCTCTCGTAGCAAAATCGAGGATGTTCAAATTTGTGTTTTGATGGATGCAGGAAACAAAGCTGTCATAGTGCGAGAGATAAATAATACATCAGAGCAGAAGTGGACAGATAAATTCTTCATATGACAAAGTTAATCTACTACATGAATCGTGCAGTTGAGGTAAATGACTAGTCTGAATAGTCATTAGAAAAAAATCTAACTTGAATTAACGGTACTCAACACTAACTCCAATTCATTCCACTTCATCAATGAAACAGAAACTGGGTGCCTGAAATACATTGTTACATGCGATACAGTTTATATGTGTCAGGTGTTTAGCTGCAGAAAAATATTTATTTGGAAATAATAACGACAAAAATAGAAAAATAAAAGAAATAAAGAGACAGCTATTTACGGGGATTGGCGCCATGCCTCCGCAGATAAAATTTGCTGATTAATTTGAAGAATACAAAATGTGAAGAGTAACACTCAAAACCCCAAAACCCAAGTACACTCTAATATTCTCTCACACTTTCTTCTTTGTTTTTCCACTGTGAAACCATGCAAATAAATGGGTTTATACAGGTATGGTTTGCATTCAAACTTGGGTGAGAATAATGACACGTTTCATTGCCCAATCCCGTTCAGCTGATTAGATAAACAAATGAGCCGAGTAATGTTGATTTCTTCCACTAAAAAATGCTTAGATATGGACATGTCACGAAAGTTTAAGAAGAAAGAAGCGGATGACAAAAAATGTCTTTATCATGGGTTTTGAAAAAATCCAAGGTGCACATTAACAAAACTCCATCTTGGCCTAAATTTTCTTCTCGATGAAGAAAATTAATGAACTTTACTACACCTTCTCCAAATAAGCCTTGAGAAATAAATATCGTGAACAAAATAGTTTCACATCAATATGCTTCGTTGAATAACACTTTGGCCATCATAGTGGACGAAAATCACCTTATGGTCCAAATTGAGCTATCCAAATAAACCTCTTAACCAAATGACTTCGTTTATCGTCTCAGTAACTACCATGTATTCTGCTTTTGCAATAGACAGAGCTACAGTATACTGCAAAGTAGCTTTCCAGCTAATAGCAGTATCTCCAAGAGTAAATACATAGCATGTGATGGATCTTCTTTTATCAAGATCACTTGCATAGTCTGAATCAGCATAACCAATACTCCTTCCAAATTTCAAACAAGAATTAGTGGTAACTCACAAATATCTTAAAATCCATTTCACTGCCTGCTAGTGCTCTTTATCAGGATTAGCCATATATCTACTAAAAACACTGACTGCATGTGCAATATTAAGGCGAGTACACACCATAGCATACATGAGACTACCAACAGCATTAGCATATGAAACATGCGACATATACTTAATTTCATCATCTGGCTGTAGTAACATAGCAGCAGAAAGTCTAAAATAAGCAACAAGCGGAATACTTACAGGTTTAGCGTTTTCATGCCAAAACGCTCCAAAAGCTTTTCAACAAAACCTTTTAAGAAAGGTAAAACTTTCCAACAATTCTATCTCTTCAAATTTCTATACCCAGAATTTTCTTCGCTGCTCCTAAATCTTTCATCTCAAATTCACTACTCAATTCTGACTTCAATTTCTTAATTTCAGACATATTCTTGACTACGATAAGGATATCATTAACATAAAGTAGCAAGTACACCAATGAGCCATCTTTAACTTTTCTAAAATACAAACAACTATCATACTAGCTCCTGGAATAGTGGTGACTAGCCATGAAGGAATCAAAGCAACCAACGCAAGCAAGGCACATATAGAGCTATGTTTAACATGTGAAAACACATCATTAAAGTCAACTCCATGTTCTTGATTATAGCCCTTGGCAACCAACTGTTAGGATCTTTAGGAGAGAGAAGATTATTCTAGAAGAAATTAGTTATAACCGTATGTACCTAAGGAGGCTATAAAAAGGGGGGAATAGAAGCAGGAAGGGACAGGGAGAATATTTGTAAGAAGAGTGACAGAAGAATTCAATCTTCTGAGGAGCAAATC
The DNA here is from genome assembly GCA_026770325.2 of Erythroxylum fimbriatum. Classification (NCBI taxonomy): domain Eukaryota; kingdom Viridiplantae; phylum Streptophyta; class Magnoliopsida; order Malpighiales; family Erythroxylaceae; genus Erythroxylum; species Erythroxylum fimbriatum. The sequence goes on from JANZLH020000377.1 coordinate 548,342, forward strand.
TGCTCTGGTTAGTGAGGAGCATCTGCTCTGGTTAGGCACTACCATTCGGTAGTGATAAGTATTTTATGGATATATAGTAATAATATAGAGGAACTCCATTAATATAAGTCTAGAGTTCTAACACCAACTGTGCCTTGTACTTTGCATCTTCAACACCTAGAATGTCATCTTTCTTCTTGAAGACCCATTTGCAACCAACTATATTCTTGTCTTTTGGTAGTTTCATTCTTATGGAGAGACTCCACGTCTTCCTGCATAGCGATTAGCCACTTAGTTGAATTAGCACAAAAAATAGCTTCTGAATACGAGGAAGGTTCACCAATATCATCAATTTCTTGTTCCACTACCAAAGCATATGCAACATAATATGTATCAACCAATCTTTGTGGTATTTTTCTCTCCCTTCTTGGCCTATGTCCAGCGATAGAATGCTCAACTTGGTCTTCCTATGAAACACCATCTTCTAAAGGCAAATTCTCCACCTCAACTTCCGTACGCTTTTCAGAAATTTTCACACTAGTGTCAAAAGAGCTAGGATTGTTTGGGTGAAGCATAGCAGATTCGTCAAATACAACATCCTTACTGATTATAGCTTTGGATGTCTTAGGATTAGAAAGCCAAGCTTTATATCCCTTTACACCATGAGGGTAGCCAATGAAAATGCCATTTTTAGATCTGAGCTCCAATTTACCATCATTAACATGAACATAAAGTAGGCAACCAAATACCCTCCAATCAGAGTAGTCAGCAAGTTTTTTAGACCACAATTCTTCAGGAGTCTGACGAAGAACGATTCACCAAGTAGTAAGCTGTAGAAGCTGCCCCTGCCCAGAAATCTTTTGATAGGCCTGAATTAGATAGCATGCAGTAAACTTTTTCTAACAGAGTTCTATCATGCGCTTGGCTACACCATTTTGTTGTGGGGTCCCTCTAACTGTGAGATGTCTGTCAATATCTTCATCTTTACAGAATTTATTAAATTCACTGTCGCAGAACTCCAACTCATTATCAATGCGAAGATGTTTTATTTTTTTGTTTGTTTGCTTTTCCACCAAAACCTTCCACTGCTTAAAAGGTAGAAAGCATATTGTTCTTGTGTTTCAAAAAATACACCCATACCTTTTTGGAGCAGTCATCAACGAAGGTAAACATATATCGAGCATCACCTTTAAAAGGAACACGAGCAAGCCCCCAGAGATCTGAATGAATATAATCTAGAGTACCTTCAGTCTTATTGACTGCAGTACTGAAACTGACTCGAAAATGCAGTGCTCATAGAAATCTAACTTTGTTGTACTCTAAACACTTAAAAAGACCCCTCTTGCTTAAAATATCCAGACCTTTTTGACTCGTGTTTGATCTTCATATGCCACAATTTAGTGACATCAAAATCTGACACAGTAGATGAAGTGATGGCAGTTGAATTTGTAACAACAGATCCTTACAACACGCATAATCTACCAGTTTGTCTCAAACCCTTCATCACAACAAAAGCACCTTTAAGAACTTTCAAAACCCTATTTCCACCAGTAAATTCACAACCAGAATCTTCCAATGTACTTAAAGAAATAAGATTTTTCTTTAAGTCAAGAAAATTTCGAACTTCACTAAATGTTCTCACAACACCATCATGTATTCTGATTTTGATTCTGTCAATTCTAGCAATCTCACAAGGGTGTTGAAATATAAAGTGGGAGTTTGTCCCACATTGGAGAAAGAGAGGAAAGAAGACTAGCATATAAACCTAGTGAGCTACTCCACCTATCATCAATTGATTTTAGGATGGAATTTCACTTAGAACTTGTATGTTGTCTAACTTTCCTTCTTATGAGAGTCCGTAGGCTCATTGTAAATTCTAACATGGTATCAGAGAAGGTTGCTCCACCTCGAAATGATAGATTATGTCACGTGTTAGGCTTTAAATTAACCAACACGTGAGGGGGTGTGTTGAAATATAAAATAGGAGTTTGTCCCATATTGGAGAAAGAGAGGAAAGAAGACTAACATATAAGCCTAGTAGGCTACTCCACCTATCACCAATTGGTTTTAGGATGGAACTTCACTTAGACTTGTATGTTGTCTAACTTTCCTTCTTATGTGAGCCCATAGGCCCATTGTAAATTCTAACAGGTAGTCATTAGCCATCAAAACAACTTTACGTTGAATAGGTTTGTAGGTAGAGAACAAATCCTTATTGTGGCATGTATGAAAAATGCAAGTAGAATCCAAAATCCTCCTTTGTGTAAATTTGGCACCATCTCAGCTTACTGAGAGAACATCACAAGCTCCTTCTTTAACAACACTAGCTTCGACAGGCTTTTCTTCATTTTTCTGATCTTTATTCTGCTGCTTGTTCTTTAATTCTTCAATTTATAGCAGTCTGAATTAATGTACCCCTTTTTCTTGCAACAATTACAAACAAGATTCCTATATCTAGATTTGGATCTAGACCTTGGTTTTTGGCCGCTCGAAGAACTGTTATCTGTTGACCTTGCTATAACAAGTAGACCTTTTGCCGAACCATCATTTCTACTTGTTCCAAGCTCCTTATCAATGAGTTCCTTTGAAGACAAAGTTGCCTTAACATGTTTTAACTTTAGAGTTTGCTGACTATAAATCAAAGTATCTCTAAAGTGCTTGTAGGACAGAGGAAGTGAGCAAAGCAACATAAGAGCTTGATTTTCATCTTTATAAGGAATCTCCATATTTTCTAAATCCATTAGAATAGCGGAGAATTTGTCAATGTTAGATTTGATAGGTGTACTTTCGGCCATACTGAGTGTATACAGTCGGTGCTTAGCTACCAATTTGGTGGTCAAATTCTATAAGTTGTGCAGGAGAAGATTGCCAAAGACCTATGGAACAAGCTTGAGTTTTTGTAAGACTTTGTTTGACAAGTATAACTAAATGGTAGCAAGGGCTTTATCATCCATCTCCTGCTTCTTTGCCTCATCCATAATAGTGGTTAATTTATCTTTACCCAACAGTGCCTGATGCAGATCGTTTTGAATCAAGATGCGTGCATCTTGACTTGCCACATGGTGAAACTCATAGTACAACCGAATTCTCAATATCAAATTTTGTTGTTGCCATGACAAATCCCAAATAAATATGGCAGCAGCTTTGATACCACTTGTTAAGTGTTTAGTTGCAGAAAAATATTTATTAGGGAATAATAACATCAAAATAGAAAAATAAAGACATATAGCAATTTACGTGGTTTGGTGGGTGCCTACGTCCACGGGCGAAGGAAGAAAAAAAATTCACTAATTAATTTGAAGAATACAAAATGTGGAGAGTAACACTCAAAACCCAATTACACTCTATTTTACTCTCTCACCTTCTTCCTTGTCCTCTGTGAAATCATACAAATAAATGGGTTTATATAGGTATGGTTTGGCTTCAAATTTTGGTGAGAATAATGTCACGTTTCATTGCCCAATTCCATTCAATTAACTTGATAGACAAGTGAGCCAAGTAATGATGATTTCTTCCACTAAAAAAATGGTTGGATATAGACATGCCACGCAAGTCTAAGAAGAAAGAATGGTATCAAATTTGTTGATGTTTGCCTTGAATATTTTCAAACCCCATGATAAAGACATCACGCTTACCATTCTTTCTTCTTAGACTTGTGTGGCATGTCCATATCTAAGCATTTTTTAGTGGAAGAAATCACCATTACTTGGCTCACTTGTCTATCAAGTGAATTGAATGAAATTGGGCAATGAAACATGGCATTATTCTCACCAAAGTTTGAAGCCAAACCATACTTATATAAACCCATTTATTTGCATAGTTTCACAGAGGAGAAACAAGGAAGAAAGTGTGAGAGTAAAATAGTGTAATTGGGTTTTGGGGTTTTGAGTGTTACTCTCTACATTTTGTATTCTTCAATTAATTAGTGAATTTTATTCTTCCCTCACTCGTGGATCTAGGCATTGCGCCAAATCACCTAAATAGCTGTGTGTCTCTTTATTTTTTTAATTCCTCTATTTTTTCGTTATTATTCCCAAAGAAATATTCTTCTGCAACTAAACACCTAACAATATGGTCAACTAACTATCTCGGACTTTCTCTTCTTACCTGATGGATTCAATCATGCGCAATACAGTTTATATGGACCATTCTACCAGATCGTTATAGGAGTTGCTCACTATATGCTCAACCATTTCTATTCTTTACTAACACACAATACTCCAGTCTACCAAAACTGCTGCTCTATAGGATAGCAGAATCGTACTTTGGACTTAGATGAATTTTAGCCATAAACAGAACTGATAATATATCCACAAAGGACATAACATGAATGGAATTATGGATATATGCAAGTATGCATCCCAGCATACAAAAGTTGAATATACAAACACATATAATGCCATATCAAGGACACAGAAAGGAGGTACCTGTAACCCAAGTCCAAGTTCGATGTTCCTGGCTTCAGTGATATCTGGAATTCTATCTGTCATTGCTAAAGGGTACCCTAGCCTTTGCATAACCTGAGGTTTGCTGTCAAAATCCCATAAATTTCCTCGGAATCGGTGCATGCCTGGAGGCACACAAGCCCTAAAGAGTCTTGGATGCGCAAAGAGGGCATCTTCTGGAGGCTGAAAATGCAAAGAATATTACAGAAATCATATACAGACTCATTTATCTAATCTGCCGGTAAGATAATATATATACAGTTAAAAGTGGGAACAAAGGAATCAACAACTATCTCACTAAGAACTTATACAAACATGTCCATAAAAACACTTTATTTCTGTTCTTTATTTTAAATGTATAAGTGATAATAATCCGATAAAAAGAGTGAACAAAGAAATAAAGCTTGCCTTATAAGCAGCAACGTCTTGCCAACTAAGCCAATTGCCTTCAAACTCTACAGAAACATAATCTACATCTTCAAGTTGTCTCCTCAATTTGGGTTGGCAATCCTCAGCTTCTGGGTCCATCCCAAACACTTCAAAAAGGACACGATATACCTCAGGCATGCCAAAACATAGATATATTGCCCCAAATAAAGCCCAGAAGACTGACCTGTCATAAAAAGAAAAACTTAATGCACAGCATAATACATACCGCAATGACGACTTACAAGTGAAAACAACAATCAAGTGTACCAATAAGCTAATAAATTGTAAGCCATTATGAACAGGTGAAATCCATTAACCACATCAGGCATTCAGAATCCACTGGAGGAGATCATCAAATTTAAAGGAATGATTTGGTTTGAATCAGGAAGCTGATACATAGTATTATCAACACATATGGGTCCCAATCCAAGCCACTGTATTCAAATATTAATAGATGTCCCAGAAATGGGATCAATACCTTCTGTTCTGGTGTGAATTATGTCTTTGTCTAGGCGCATAAGAAAAAGTTAAATTGACATGTATTGGCTCTGCGCAACATCCTACCGATTTAATTTAAGGATCTTAATCAACGCAACTATCATTTATTCAACATACAACATCCCAACAAGTCCCTGCCAAATTTCTAGTCAACTCTACTTCTGATGTCAACCTTATCAAATAGATAAACTTCATAGCAAATCATGTTCTTCCCATTTAAACATCATCATGATATTATCACTTGCATGTGGATGAAACATAATTGACAAAATAACAGTTTCAACGATCTGTGTTACCAATGCATCATTATATGGAATAGGTTAGTATCCCCTAGCTATAGCATATACTATCCATGTTATTGATGCTTGGTGCAATATTAAATATTCGTTTTGGTTGCACTCAAATCCCAATAGGCTATCAAATCACCACAAAATACAGTGGTTCAAATTCGTATTTTAACCCCAGACCACAACAAACTACAACATAGGGCTGCCTCCCAGCATGAGTATGTTCCTCTTTTGCTCCCCAATCGTCGAAATATAATCCTCATGTAAAAATGAAAGTATCATTGTGTCCTCATGCTTCAAGCGGCTGAAAAATCCCAATTAAGATCTTTCATCGAGATGCACAGCCATATGCATATGTATTAATCATTCACATTGACAGCACTAACCCAACAATAACACTTCCCAGGTCGATATCATCATCCTTTCTCTCTTCATTTGTCTAAATTAATGGACCACCAAGGTAGGAAAGATATTAAGACTACCACATTAAGAGAAACAATCTTGATCCAGAAACCACAATTAAGAGGAGAAATTACCCATGTTACCAAACGTCAGAACGAAACTAGAAAAACAAAAAAGTTAGACAAAACATAATTGAGAAGCAGAACCACACTCACTTCACTATCGGTTCACGATCCTTCCTCACCAACTTGTCCATATCATCATAAGGGAATATCAAATTCTGCAAACTGGCAGCTTTAATCCATTTGGGCAAATTCCTCTTACCAATCAACCCAAACACTCTTTCTCTCACAGGTCCCGGAGACTCCCTCGGATACCTCTGCAAGAAAAACTCGCACAACGCCAATTCCAACACATACTGACCCAAGAACCAAAGCCTAGAATGCGCAGACCTCACGTGCCTCGCATTAGTCCTCTCACAGCTCGGATGCTGAAACGCCATATACAACAACGTATCGAACTGTTTCGCAGGATTATCATCCCCCAATCTCTCCGACGGTTCTAGAGGGTACCCTAATGCTTGTTTGGCCTCGAGCAAGTACTCGTCGATCCAAGTCTTGTCAGCATTGTTGAGGCGGGAAGAGGGCAAGCAAGAACTCAATAGAGGAAACTGTTTGAGCGACAGTTGTGGGCTGTTAAGAAACCTGTCAGTGAGCCTCTTGTCGTCGAGCGGAGGGCGTAGTATGAACCTTTTGGGAGGCAATCTTCTCTTGGGAGAGGTTATCTTTTTGCGCTCTTGAAGCTCTTTGAGCAGTCTCTGTGGGCTGTTCTGGGGTAGCTCCTGTGGATCAATGGCGACAGAAAGAACCCGGAAATGATTGGGGACTAAATGGCTTTTGAGATGCAACTGGAGAGGAAACGGAGAGAAAGAGGATGCAAACGATAGGTCGGAGGGTCTCGGGAGCTGTGAGAAAGAAGAAGAGAGCTCCATAAGTGGGAGGTCTCAGAGAATTGAAGATATTTGAAGGAAGTCCTGTGTTACAAATTGATTACATGAATAAACGTGGAAGGCACTGGAGAGGGGTTTAGAGGTTGGGGTTTTTGCTTTGGGGGAGGAGCTAACGGTTGATTTGGATGGATAAGACCAACACAATTGGAAAGATGATATTTTTGGAACTTTGGCTTAAACATCAAAACGCTACGTCGTCTGATTTTTATATACAATTGATCTTGTTTGCTGAGCTGAAGCTTCGTACGGTGGGATATAATAAAATCTCTTAAAATATATATATAAATTTACTAATAAATAAGTCTTTAATATTTTATTATTTATAAATTAATCTTAAACTTACTTTTTATTTTTTATTTAAACAAATAAGAATAAATCCTTAAAAGATCTTGTGTTGTGTAAATCAATTTTCCTTATTATAATATGAGTCTATTACTAAATTTTGTCAAAATAAAATTTATGGTGTCAAGGTATAATTTTTATTTAAGATGGAATGAATTTTTTAATTCTAAACTTTTTTAAGTTTACATAAAAAAAATTAAGATAAGTATGCCTATTCACCAATACACACATCAAACAATTTACTATAACAACAACAATTGTTAGCTCAACGCTTTTAAATTAATGATTTTGATAATAGTAATCAATAATATTTCAAAGTTAGTCACATTTCAAATTCAAATATATTTGGATTATTTAATAAAAGATAACGATATTGTAAAAGTTGGGTATTCATTTAAAATAAAAAGATAAGTGTTTAATAGTCTTTATTTTGCAAAAACCATCTTAACCTCATTAACATGATCAAAAACGATTCCACAAAATCTGGAATGGTTAATTTATTATCTTTTCTGTATGGTCGAAGGATCCTTAATCTCAAGGCACAACAAAAGATTATCCTAACAATCAGATATTTGGAGATTTTGTCAAAGATAGTGAAGAAGATGTTTTAATAGATTCAAAGCATAATCAATCAGTTAATCCACGTTTCAATTAAAGCAAGGGCTAGTTGGAGGGAATTCTTATTTAAGGGATAACTACTACATTCGAAAATATATCAGATTTCAGAAACACATCAATAGCATTAACATTTACTCTCGAAAAATTACACTTTATGCACTTTGTGCTTTTGAAAGTGAAAGTATTCTATCAAGAGAGAGATCAATATTCATTGAAACTCATATTGAGCAAATCTTATTTTCATTTGTTGAGAGATTGAAGAGGCTTGTTAAATACTACTAATATGGAAGGTTGAAGAATTTTGAAAAAGATGTACTTGTGAGCTTGGAGAGGCTCGTCAAATTACTACTTGGAGATTATTAGTAAAATACTCAAGTTGGATATTTGGAGACTGGACGTAGGTTTCGTTGTAAGTCGAACCAGTATAAATTGGTTGTGTCTTTCTCTCTCTTTCCTTAATCTTTAAATTTCTGTGTTATAGTTATTGTTGTTTTCAATTTGTAAGAAGTTCCTTTCATTTTAAATTTTCACAGGCTCCTTTCATTTAAAAGTTTAATAGGCTCCTATCGTTTATAAGAATTGGTAGTAACTTGAAAAAAAATTTCAAGTCACACACAATTCACCCCCCTCTTGCTTGTGTTTGCTTTGTCATTTGGTATCAAAGTGAGGTTTCACGTTTATTGTGTTTTGCAACACGTAATAGATCATGACAAACAACTGAAGAAGTCTTGAAAGACAATTTGTCATAAAGCCTACTTATTTTAATGGAAACAACTATTCCTATTGGAAGAAAAGAATGACAATTTATCTTTAATATATGGATATTGAAGTTTGGCAAGCTATCAAAATGAGAGTTACATCTCCTGCTACTGATGATGTCGAATTAGCTGATAGAAGAAATACATAATTGAATGCTAAAGCAAGACATTATTTGATTTGTGCACTCTCTCTAGAAAAATATGAAAAGATATCCTCCTATTCTACATCAAAGGAAATGTGGGACAAACTTCGGGTTATCTTTGAAGGAACAAATGGGGTAAAGAAACATAGGATAAGTCTTTTAGTACATCAATATGAAATTATTAGCATGAAATAAGGAGAAACTATAAACGAATTCTTTGGAAGATTCAGCAACTTCATCATAACCTTGAAGAATTTGGGAAAGTTATATCCCAATGATGAGCTCGTAACAAAGATCCTAAGGTCACTGCCAAAGGAACATAGACCTAAAGTGGCGGTTTTAGAAACCGCAAAGGATCTAAACACTATTTCACTTGATTGGCAAAGAGGAAACTTGATGATCCATGAGACAGAGCTTAGATGAGATGAAGGATCCTCCTATAGAAGAGGAATGACTCTGAAAGCTACTGATGAATCAGCTTCAAACAACAGTGATGAAAGTAACAATGAGTTGTAAATAGATGGAGATGATGAATTCAATTTTATGGTCAGAAAATATGTACGTTTTTTCAAAACAAAGCTGATAAAGAAAAGAGAAGAAAATAAGAAAATTGGAAGCAGTAGGTGTAGCGCCCCCTTACCATAGAGTACCCACCGAACACCCGTAGGTCATTCCGGTACATACCCTACGATAAGAGACCACTACTGACAACCACCACTAAACTCCTCATGG
>JANZLH020000377.1:571654-590488 GCA_026770325.2 Erythroxylum fimbriatum
AGATATGCATGCTTCACAATCTCGACAGGTATATGGCTCATCTTCTTCAGAATTCTCAACTCTTCAGCCATCATACCCATCTCCTTCGTATCGACGGTATCCAGATGAAGCTGACTATTCAAAGGTATTCAAGTTCAATTACCCTTTGATTAGACAGCTGTTCATCCTCAGACAACTCATGAGAAATCTCGACGATCAAAACCAAAATCAACATCTGATCGTGTGCCTAAGTCTCAAGTTTCTGAGCAATATCCAAGTTTATGAGCAATATCCAAAGGTTCCAGAAGCTTCATCTTCTACACCTTTTGAACCATCACTTGAGTGGAGAAAGTCAGTACAGATACGTACACCACCAGAATCTCCACTTTTAGTTCAACCTTCCACTTCTACACTTGGGAAGGACAAAGCTAAACTGCCAGAGTACGTAGCTACTCTCACCAGACAATCCCTTGCAGATGATTCCAACTCTGCATCAGTTTCCTCTATGGAAAGTAACATATCTGAAATCTCTACAACACCATCTGATGCCTCTGAGATGTCATCTGAATCATATGAATCAGTCGATGGTGGGACTACGACTGATGAATCAGCTAACTTTGCTGATCTGTCAGAACTATCAAATGTTCTGATGACAATGTCTCAGTATATTGAAGAACATGAACCAGTAATCAGTGAAGTTGAATCCACAGGTACTGAACCCTTCAGACCTAAACCTGCACCTCAAGAAACACCAGCTACTGCAGCAGCATAGTAGATAACCAAGCCTACTTCAGGTCCTTGGTTTACTTTTGATGATCTACCTCCAAAGAAATGGCGGGATAGACTTCATGAGTTCGGTGCATGGATTGATCTACAAATGACCAGACCTAATCATCCACTTGAAGATATTTTGTCTGAATTTACATCCAGATTTACTGGTACTTTGCGAGAATGGTGGCAAACTGTTAGTGAGTATCAACGACTTCAGTATATACAAGTTACAACTGCTAAAGCACTACTTGGCATAATTCATAAAGAATTTATTGGTAACTTCCAGTTGATTGACAAGCAAATCCGTTAGGAATATTTCAAGAAGAAATGTTGTTCTCTTGACAAGCGTGATATCCAAAAGCTTTGTTGACAAGTTTTCTTAGTTAGTGATAAATGAGAAAACGAAGAGTATTTCTTCGCAAAAATAGTTTCTTTTCTTTGAAACCTTTAAACCCTATTATTGTGTTTATCCCAGAGTGAAAAGATTGCAGAGATGAGTATACTCTACACTTACCTTGCATAAGGATCTTGTGTATCAGAAAATTGATGACAGTCTAGTAAGAACTGTGTTTGGTTCTAACCATTTCCGCTGCCTTGAGTCAGAAGCCTTAACGGGGAATGAAGAGTAAGAGTGTGTGAGTGAAGTAGGAGTCCTAAAAGGCGAGAGCAGTAAGTCCCATGTTAAGCCTAGGGAGGACGTTGAGGGGTGTAAGTCTCCGATATCTGGACGGCCTATGTAGTGATGCACACTTTCAATCCGACTTTGGAGAGTCGATGTCTTCAACCAGTGAGTGGTGTAAGAAGTTAAGTTAGCCTAGTGAGAGTTAGCCAGTCATGTCATATTCCCTGTGTCTACGCTCCAACAGACCGGAGCGCTTACGAGTGGTATGTGGAAGGTTGAACTAGTGGTGGAGATTCTGGTGGTCTACATATCTGTACTGGTTTTCTCCACTCAGGTGATGGTTCAAATGGTGTAGAAGATGAAGCTTCTAGTTTTTTTTGAAAACAAAAGGAGGGAACTTCATTAATAACCATTGTCAGCAGCTAAGGCTGAAGCAATACAAACAGGGAAAGATAAATCTCAGTAAACAAGACCTGACATAGAACTAGTATGTCTCGCAAGGGAGTGAGCTGCACAGTTCGCAGATTTTTTACAAAAACCAAAATGAATATCATTAATGGAATGACAAAGAAATAAGCAATCATGAATAATCAAATCGACCGCAGACCGATTGCGAGTAAGTGAGAGAATGCTCTGAATAACCAATTGCGAATCAGATTCAATAAAAAAAAACTATGAGTTGGTTCTAATTAATTGTTAGTCTCGTGAATTCTTGGATTTGATATTCATTATTAAAAAGAAAAAAACATAAGTACTTGGCATTGTGGAGGGATCACGCCATCCACTAACTGCAATCTGATAGGTTCTGTTTATATCTTAGTGCAAAAATGGCAAGCATAAATCGCTAGACTTGAAATATGAGGATTCGAATGAGGCATACCCTTTTATTAGTCCACAACTTTTACTTTTCCTCCCCACCTTTGTCTTCATCCTACTAAGCCTCGTCCTTTTTACATATACGCAACCGGAAATAAAGATGGGTACTTTTGTGGACATGAATAGTTTCCAGGTGGATAATATTGGAAGAGACAAGAGGCCTGACATTGGAAGTTTACCAAGTGCTCATTGTTGTTTCTGAGGCTGAAAGTGGATTCTATACTGTAACTAAACATCAGTGGTGTTAGAGAAACGAAAGCTTGAGCTCTTATTATTGCTCAATATAATTTCCAACGAAGCATCGGGTAGTAGATAGATATGCTCATTCACCACACCCAGCTCCATCTGAATTTCTCTCTGCTTTGGCTTGTCATTGAATCCCTGATTAAGAGATGATCATTTAGACATCCCTCTATATCTGCAGTGGTAGAACTTGGTCACAAAGAACCTGTGCCCACAAGTACTAGTAACATGGCCGCCAAAAAGACGGAGCTTCTGTCCTCTGCCATGAAGACAACTAGCGAATGGTTCGATACCTATCTTTTCTATTTTATCATTTTCTTCATAAAAAGTTGAAGTTTCTTGTTATTTATTGTTGGAAAATATAGGTAATAAGAAAGAAATTAAAGAACACAAAAGATTTACGTGGAAAACTCCAATAGAGTAAAAATCACGGAGAGAGAAGAATTTTTACTATAACAAAATCTTTTATAAGCCCCTCTCCCCCTCTCATGTTCTCCCACCGATGTGGGATGAGCATCTTCACATTTATGCTATCTGTTTTTGTTACTTAAATAATAGATCTCCAACCGTGAACTTTTACAGGATTGTCTCCCAGGAAATACCCAGCGACGTCACAGTTCATGCCGGAGGAGCTTCTTTTAAATTGCATAAGGTGTAAGTCAATCCTGACTACTGTTTCCTGTTTTAATTAACCACAATGAACTTGAAGAACAAATAGCACTATATTTATTGTAGTAAATTGTGAGTTGTCTTTTAGTTTGTATTCCCAACTTCCATCAAGGAGCAATACTACAGTTTTTGGAGAATCTTAGTCTCATAGTAGTTTGTGTGTGATGATTTGTTAATTCTGCTCCTGCTTGGTTTGAAGTTCCCACTGGTCTCAAAGTGTGGATACATAAGGAAAGTGGTATCAGAATCTAGTGATGATGATCTCTCTGAAATCCAAATTCCAAATATACCTGGTGGAGCAGAGGCATTTGAACTTGCAGCCAAGTTCTGCTATGGAATCAACTTCGAAATGAGTATAGAAAACGTTGCCATGCTTCGATGTGTGGCGGAGTTTCTAGAGATGACAGAGGACTACGCAGTTGGGAATTTAGTCGCAAGAAGTGAAGCATATTTGGATGAAGTTGCACTTAAGAGCCTTGCTGGTGCAGTTTCCATCTTGCATCTATCAGAAAACCTCCTTCCTCTGGCTGAGAAAGTAAAATTGATAAGCAGATGCATAGATGCAATTGCCTTTATAGCCTGCGAAGAAAGACAATTCTCTACAACAGGTAGGTCAGATAGTGGAATTGAGGGCGTAATTTCTTCGATGGTTTGCCAGCCAAAGACAATTGTTGATTGGTGGGCTGAAGACTTGACAGTTCTCAGGATTGATATCTTCCAAAGAGTTCTGACAGCTATGATGGCTAGAGGGTTTAAACAATATGACCTTGGACCTATTTTAATGCTCTATGCGCAGAAAGCTCTACGAGGTTTGGTGAGATATCAACCTGAAATACTTGGTTTGACGATTCTATCGCATATGGTTTATGTGTTCTTAATCTTTCTTTCTGGAACAGGAAACACTTGGTAAGGGAAGGAAGAAGATTGAACTACATCAAGAACATGAGAAGAGAGTTGTCTTAGAGACAATAGTCAGTCTTCTTCCAAGAGAGAGGAATGCATTGTCTGTTAGTTTCCTCTCCATGTTACTCCGAGCTTCAATATTCCTGGAGACAACGGTTGCTTGCCGGCTTGATCTGGAGAAAAGAATGGCCTTACAATTAGGACAAGCTGTCCTGGACGATCTGTTGATCCCTTCATATTCATTCACAGGAGATACTTTGTTTGATGTAGACACAGTTCATAGCATAATGATTAATTATCTTCAATATGAAGCAGAAGGGAGACAATATGGGTATCAAACAGATGATGAGTTTGTTTCACCGTTGCCTAGTGATATGGAACGAATTGGGAAGTTGATGGAAAACTACCTAGCTGAAATAGCTTCTGACCGTAACTTATCTGTTGCAAAATTCATTGGTCTTGCTGAACTTGTACCAGAACAATCAAGGGTAACAGACGATGGAATGTACAGAGCCGTAGATATCTACCTCAAGGTGCACTCTTCCTCATTACCTTCTTATGTAGTTCAAATCTCCCAGTATGTTCTTATTGAAATTCATCGAGTGTTGCTATGATGAATCTTTTAAACCAGAATCTGTTAAAGCAGCTTTTTCAAGCTTAAGGATTGTTAATGGGAAACCAAGAGTAGTAACCTATATAGCGATAATCACGATTGTTCTTTTATTGGATTTCCTTATCATAAGTTCGTATTTTGATCAATAGGCTCATCCTGCTTTAACCGATTTGGAGAGGAAAAAAGTCTGCAGTTTAATGGATTGCCACAAACTCTCTCGAGAGGCCTGTGCTCATGCTGCTCAAAATGATCGCCTTCCTGTTCAAACTGTCGTTCAAGTGCTTTATTACGAGCAACATCGCCTTAGAGATGCTAGGAATGGTGGTTTCACCGGTGGAGATTCCCCTGTTCTTCCTTCTAAACTCAGCTTAGGTCCCAATGACACAGTTTCTGATGAACTTTCAAGCTTGAAAAGAGAGAACCAAGACCTGAAATTGGAACTAGTTAAAATGAAGATGAAGTTGAGAGAAATTGAAAGATATACAAATAGATCAGATATAGGCAGCCCAATGTCAGCTTCTGATAAACCCCCTTTGCCTCGAAAATCATTCATAAACTCAGTCTCAAAAAAGCTTGGTAAGCTTTATCCTTTCGTTCGTGCTGATGGAGTCACATCCTCCAATTCCAAAACCAAAACAAGGCCAAGCAAGGATCGGCGGCATTCCATATCCTGATAAATAGGTATATTTCTGAAATTTGGGAGGTTCTTTCTGAACAATTCATCCTTTTACATCAGCTGTTGTATGTTTCAAATTCATATATACCTCTGTACATCTCCTTCTCGTGTATGATATCACTGTATATAATAGTCTCATTCCATATTCTATGTGATGTCTGATCCAGAGATTGATGAATTAGAGAACTTGAATAGTTTTAGGGTCTCACCCATCAGATTGACTCCAGTTAATGGTAACTAGTCCAATGCTACAAGAATTACCCGATGAAGACTGCTTCCATATTGATTTCTGATGACAAGAATCCCTACTCAAGCAAATTTTATATTTTTCCTACTTCTGAATCATGAACACCAAAGTGTCTTAAGAATAGTCAAGGGGCCGGCTAGCTAGCAGTAACACTTTATTCTTGGTAATCTGTGAGTAGGAGGTATGTAGTTTCTGAACTTTCATGTATGAATGCCTATGGTGGATCCATACCCCTGTAAGGCTAGGCACATATCACTTTTACTCATCAATAGGCCTGGAATCCAACATTGTGCCACAGCCGACAAACACATCGACGCCTGCTACTTCTATTGGACAGTGGAAGCTATCAGCCACAGACTGTTCTTTAAAGAAGCTAAAATGGTTATTTTTAAAGGTCCCTCTGGACTCTTTTGGTCTATAAAGGCAGCCATGTCTCTCGTGCATCTAAAAAGAAGCGTTAGGTATCTGTCGGCCCTCACTGACTTGATATTCCATTTTGCTTCTCCTGTTCCACAAGTTAATATTTTCGGTGTAAGACATAACAGTTAATAACACAGTAAAAGTGGCTTTGTAGGATCTACTTAAATCCAGGGAACGAACAATGTGCAGAAGTATATAAAGATCCGTATTGATATCGGAGAAAATGTGATACAGACTAAATAAATGGTTTCAAAGTTCTAACCCAATTACAATCTTCATAAAGTTGAAATTGCCATCTTGTTCAAGAATACAAGGACTTTCTACTGATAGAAGTCAACGTGATCATGCCGGATACAACCGGGTCTTTTCTACTTTTGCGAACGAAATAATATATGAAGCGCTTAGTTCATCTATCATCATACTTGTTCAAGATTGAACCTTTGGCTCTTTCAATCAACAAAGCTTTCAGTGGGTTAGTCAACTTCTGGGTTTTTTCCAGATCGGAAACTCTAGTCCACATATAATACTACTCATCACAGCAGTTCAGTTGAGGACTATAGCTGCTGGCAAGCTTTAGAAAATTGTGAATATTTAACTGATCATATGAAAGCATGTCAGTATTATATTTAGATGATTAAGTACGTTAAAAAAGTTCAGAAAAGATGCAAGTCGAGCATTCCCATTTACTGATTAGATTGTAATTGGATTTCCAAGCAATGGGGCCACGAATCACACTCTTTTGGATAAAGTTATCTTTACACAAGACACGCATCAAACAAGTAACTAAGCAGGAAAAAAGAAAAAGATCCGAACATCAATTACGGAACTAGTGGATGGGAACAAGTCCAAAAAGTCCTCATCACATTAGAGTAAGGCAGATATTTTCAAGTCATGTTGAGACTCAAAACTTGGAAAAGCCAAGGAGGCTGTTTCAGTCTCTCCTGTGTAAATCGTTCTTCAACTTCAACACTGTTTTTACTCCCACCTTGGCACTCCAAGCCTATTTCAGGAATCTGAACGGTTTTTTCTCTAGTTGAATACGTTGTTTGACGGTTTCCTTGATTTGTCCTGTTGATATGGCTTGATCCTGTGGAAGATGAACAAAAGCTTTGACCTGAATCTGAAGTCCGAGGTGTCTCAGGTTTCTTTCCCCGACTGTAACTCGTTGGCCCTAGCGTTAGCCTGATCTCACTCTCATTTATGGGTTCTAAACGTCTGTAGCCATTTGATTCTGCAACATACTCCTCTGCAGGTCTCTCCAAGTCAAATGTCACCATCGACTTTTGTTGCATATCATGAACATTAATAGTATGATTGAAGCTGATGCCTTTCTTCGATTTCCAAATTTCTTCACTCCTCGAATCAGGCCTATAATAACTTTCACTTCTTCTCATCAGAGTCTTCTGTACTTCATATAAACGGTGAAGTTCGTATACCTGCAACAGAATTTTCAGGCTAAGAATTGCCAATTCGGTTTGAAAATCCGAATAGACAAGAGATGGGGAAGAGTTACCTGCTCTCTGAACGTTTCTTCGTGCTTCAACATGGCCATTCTCATGTATTCCTTGTCGCAAGGCTTGAGAAGTTTCTCCATAGAAACTGCTGTTAAACCAACCACTATAGAACCAGATATTTATTGTAACTGGTAATCGAAGAACCCTTCCATGTGCTCAGGAATTCATCAGGATCAAATTTAAAGATAGAAGATATCTCTGCAACTGGCTGTTCACCTGTGCAAAGAGTAGAAAACGGTAAACACCAACGAGGTCTCTTCTATCGATGATAAGGAGTTCTAGTTACAGAAAGGACTGAAAGGAAAGCAATTTCGAACAATTATGCATCTACAACATCATTCAACAACTTTGTATAATTTGTCTGTTTGTCAACTTCCTTGTTTTTTTAATCATCTTCTCTTCCTGGGCCACAATCTTAATTCCTGGCACAAAAATCTTCCTCCAATACGAAAAGCAACGTTGTATCGTATCATTTCCTTACTCCTGCCGTATTAAACCTTCAGTGGCACATTATATGAAACCTCAAAACTAAATGCAGTTTAAATACACAGAAGATCCCTAGTCCCCGACCATGAAGAAAAGAAGCAAGGTTCTATTCTTTGCTTGTAATCATATGGCCCTAAATCCTTTGCTTCTACAAGGAGCACGTAATCAGACAAATGAAGAAAGTCATCAACAATTAATAAGTAAACAATAGAGAAGTGCATGGAACAAGTTCTTGGTTGAGATCAGTTCAGAGAGCGCTAAGGCATAAAGACAAAAACATGAAAATGGACAATACCATGAAAATGACATGCTGAACTTATCATATCTTATCTTCCAAAGATTCTAAGTTTCAGAACACAGAATTCATGGAAAAGTGAATGCAAGAAAAAGATGAAAGATCGATCACCTGTAACAGTTTGAATAGAATCAAAAACTTAGGCTTTGAATGTGGAGAAGAAGCAGAAGAGAATAGAATCCTTTCCAGAAAAAGGCCAACAGTACTACTACTGGTTGCACCAAATCTTCAACCAGCAACAGCTTGTTTCCTAATGAAAGGCCTTTGCTTTTCACATTCTCAGTCAGTATATACTGCAAAAGAAGGAATAAAATATAGATGAAGAAGAATTTAAGATTCTTTATCTGTTTCTCTTTCTCTCTGACACATACATATGATCACAGAAACCAAAGAAAGGTTGCGTCTGGAGTTTGAGGCATGCCAAACAAATCCCAGTGCATTGGCCAATATCATTCAAGTTTTGTGGAAGAGATGCCCCAGACAAGTCCAGCAATGCAGGCAGATAAAAGAATTTTGGAGAAAACTATAACAGTAACTCTCCTAGCCACAACTATTAAACATTAGTTTAATGCTTACAATTGTTGAGGATCACAAGGCCCTACAATGCTTCGGACAATCATCAAAAAGAACAGTTCAGCCTGCTGTAAGGTGAATCACATGCAACAAGCACTCTATATCTCCAATAACTAGTTGTCTCGATTATCTATACAAATATTATGTATTGTAATTAAATATCAGGGGAGCTTATGAAGGTGGCATGAACTGGCCCCGCCGACAATTAGATCTTCACCGTACATTACGTGGGTACCTCACAAAACACTCCAAAAATTCAAAGACTGGCCACGGGATCTAGAATGCAATACTACAAAAATATTCTGATGAGCCAAGCGTCGAGGATCAAGAGACAAGCAAAAATTTAGAAATGGGATCTCCGATGATAGGAGGTTAAGTTCCAAGTCTTTCTAATGTTTAACTTATTGAGTTTGAGACTAAAGAAATTTACAGAATTTCACGGTAACTTTACTCTTAATTTGTACAGAAATTGTTTCGAACCACGAAAAACATATAACCTTACTCTTAATTAATAAAGAGCTTATTTCTGAACCCATGAGAAATATATAACCTTACTCTTAATTAATAAAGAGATTGTTTTCGAACCGTGAGAAAGTAATAAAATTGGTGTAGCTAGACAATCAAAATAGAGCTTATCTAAGAAAATATACAGTACACATTAATGTTCTTACACAACCGTACGCTACTAACCTATTTATCACAGGGAGAGAACAATAGTGTCTTTTTTAAGAGAGTCTAGATCTTCTATCCAATATTATGGTGTCTTATTGTGTCTAATAAATTTTAATCATTTATTTATATATGTGGGTCCAACATGAGTCTTGCGTAGGTCCCGCAAAATAAATGACTGAGATTCCATAAGACATAATAAGACAGAATAATATTAGACAGAAGATCTGGATTCTTTCTAAGGGTATGCATTTGAGGTATATTATATTTCCATTACATGTATAGGTCTCATGGTGTGTCGAGAAAGAGTGAGCTGGAACTATTTGTCACTGTTACGTTGCAAGCATAAAAAAGGATAAATAAGAAAATAAAAAAAAAATTCATGTCTGCTCGTGCTGATCGAGAAAAATGATCACATTCACATGGAATGTAGGGTATTATGTGTAGATAAAAACTTGCACAAATCTCTATCTTTGATCACTTTCTCTCCAGAGTTTCAAAGAATCTAAAATAATGGATGAAGACCAGGGATTGAGAGGTCAGGAGAGTGACATGGAAGCACGCGTTGCCGGTGAGAGCTGGTGCAGCCATATGAGGAGTGGGTCCATGGGGGTTGCTGAAAAAGGCTGAGCCATGGTGGAGTCACCTGTGGCTGGTGTTGACTTGCCCCACTCTTGGAAGTTCATAGCTGAGACGTAATCTGCTTCAGCAACAAAACCTGGATATAGAAAAGCAATTGCAAGTTCTTAAAGTATAAACATAATTCTATAAATATATGACCGCTAAAGTTTATTATGTTCTGACCACAGTTATGATATATTCACAATTCCTTGTTAAAAGGAACTGATAAGTGATATGTGCTTAGAAGATGTAACTTCATGGTTATGAAGGCAATCTTAGATTGACCAGACCTTCACCCTTCTTAAGGTTCCGTTACTAATTAGCTTTTTGTTTGTTCATTTTTATTATAAAATCGTGAAATTGGCATATTCAAGCACACGCTTTGCAGACTTCACTAACGTTGAGAACGCATATTGATTATAGAAAGGTAAACAAAATAAGGTCTGCCTGAACTAAACCATAATTTCTTCAAAACTGAACCATATACATCCTACCACCCTAAGGCCTAACAATCACTGCCACAAGTTGTGAATTCCAATGCCGTTTTGCATTTCGATTTCTGGCGACGGGATCTTTTGTCCATTTTATTCTGTCCTTATCTTATCCCATGAATTTTAGCCATCCATTTATGCGGGACCTATGCGAAACCTACGTAAATAGATGGCTGAGATTCAAAGAATAGGGTAGGAACAACGTAAAATGGACAGAAGATCCTGGCTCTGATTTTTGTTAGTTGTGCATCAATATTCACATGATATCTTAGAGTTCATATATTTCTAATCTAGCTCTAAGTATAATTCACAAATTTCTTAGCATGTCAAAATAGAAAATTGCAAAACTAAAACTATTGATTTTTCACATGATATCTCATTGGGGTAATTCAAAAAATATATCAAACTTTGCTCAATTTTATAATTATAGTACGAATTTTAAAAGATAGTAATTAAATACTCAATTTTTTATTTTTTAATTATAGTCCAACGTTAATATTTCCATAAACGTTATTGACGTGACTTGCCACATAAAGATAGAAATCTTAAACACTTATGCACATCAAACTTAGCTAAGTTTAACTAAACTACATTGTTTTGTAATTAAATTCCTAAATCAAACTCTATCATGACTCAGTTTGTAACAATTTGAATAACATCACAATTTGCCACCCTAAGCCCTTTTTCTTTCTATGCAAGAACGAATTAATTTAGGGTTTTCAATTCCAACGATTTAAGCAACGAGTTTGATTTAGAGATTTCAATCACAAAACGATGTAATTTAGTTAAAATCTGATATATAGATATATATATAAAAGTGTTTAGAGTTTCAATTTTATGGGACAAGTCATGTCAGCAATGTTAACATAACTACTATGTTTTAAAAATATGAAGTATTCAAGTCCAGTAATTATTAGTAAAAGAGAAATGTATTGGCACATCTCACCATTTATATTTTATATCAAAACCTTTTCAAACCACCGAGTCCTCTCTGTGAATTATTTGTTCCCTTTCACAATCACACGACAAATTATTACCAAAGCAAACGACAAAAAAGGAACATTAATTTGGTGACATTCAATTAAGATTACATAACACGCCAATAATGATGATGGAGATGATAGCTAGTGGAATCTCGAATCTAGATAACGTTAATTGGTATGATTTGTTTATCATGTTTGAGATGCGATTAACGTAACTAATGTGGTTGGTTGAAGTTAGTGGAGAAAGTTAACACATCGTGCTATGCTTCCACATAGCAGCTTTCATATTGGACAATTCAACGTATATTATATGCATCTATGAGCTGTCCTTCGAAGCTTGTCACCTCTTGTCACCAGCTATTCAGCTTGACATCTCCTCCATAGTTGAAATGAGAGTTCGTGAGTTAGGTCTTAATGAAATTGTCAATCCATTGGTTAGTGTTAGTAGGTTAATTTTACAAGTAGGTATTGCCAAAGTTTTAAGTTATAAATTGTAATTTTCACTATAATTATAGACGAAATAATACCTTAGCTCTGTTCCCACTCCAAGCCACTAAGAACATATATAGTTCAGCATAAATTACATGGAACTTAACAAAAACCTATCATCAACACATATATCCTTATCAAGTCAACTGAAAACGGTCCAAAATGCGACACTATCATTACAAGGTTATTTACACGAGGAATTCTCTTTTTAAAGTCGTGCATTTAACATCTACAAGCACGTCATGCTTTTAGACACTATTTGGTCCCGCTGGAGAGGCAGGTTGGGACTAAATTCGAGACCACCTTTTGGAGATCCTTTAACTAATAAAGATATATTGTTTTTAATTTCTTAATGCTGTTATTGGCAATCCTCTTCTCTCCGTCCACCATGTTCTGTCATCTTCATCTTGGCCACATACATATTTATCTCAGAACTAGTAATGCTTCTTGTCTGCTGACACTTACATAAGATATATAAGATCTTTGAGGGAAAAATAAAATGTATTTGAAAATGAATATTAGATTCTAGGACGGTGGGGACATTACAGATGCATATAGATCAGGGTTGATATCAGAAACTTATTTTAAGGGGAATATGAATGGAATTGGATTCTGTGTAGGAGATATGTCCGCTACAAAACTTATGTGACCTAACTAACGCTTTCTTCTTTTCCTTTTGAAGGCGAACAGCAAGATTTCCCTTTAACTTCGTTTGTGGATTCATAAACAGGAAGATTAGCTAATTATCCAATTAGGATAGAGGTTGGGATGAATAATTTATCATTATCCCAACCTTATTGATGAGGTGTTTGACTCTTTCATTACAATATGTTTTGTTTTGATCTTTCTATCTTTAGTTTAAACATAAAGAATTATAATTCATTAATTCTACATTTCTTTCTTTCGCAAAATTCAATGAGTAAAAAGACCCAATAAAGTGTTCAAAAAATAAAAAAGACCCAATAAAGTGAATTTCATCATTTTTAGTTTCTAATCTTGGAAATAAGTCAATATATATAGATTAGAGGGTATTGTGCTAGAACTGTACCTTTTTCCCTAAGCAATGCATGGAATGTCATATTTTATTAAGTTCTTTTTATTAAATGTCGTTGTCATCTTTATTGTGGTTGATTCCAAGCCAAAACCGCAAAGTACCAAAGAGACTTTACAAAGAAATCGAGTTTTGGCTTTTAACAAAAAGGTTACATGTTGATTAGTGACAACTTGCCAACTTCACTATTAAACAGATTTCATGATGAGTCTCCAACTTCCTGTCATGGAACTAGCACTCTAAGTTGGGATAATATGTTATGAGTTTATCTTTAGGGTGCTTCAAGTGATCACAGAAGATCCTTTACAAATCTTCCAATATTTGGCGTTCTAAATTTGAGTTGCATGAAGTCTCTATGAGACTTATAAGAGTTTGGATTCTAAAGAGTCACTTAAATCAATATAATATTTTTAATATATGTGATTTATAGGTTATTATGTGTATATTTTAAAATTTATTTAATATGCATTTAAAAGATAATGATTATAAGTTTCACATTATACAAAATAAAAATAAAATAAATATTATGGCATGTAAAAGTTTTTTTTGGTCCTTTTACTAAATATAATACTATAATTATATTCTCTTGTTTTAGTATTTAATAATTAAATTCATGAGTTATTTGATACAAGGATAGTAGATCTAGATTATAAGTGGAAATCTCATTAGGTAAAATAAAGTATTAATAAGAATGCCAGCGTTACCTAACAAAAATTCAGATGCATTGGAAAATAGTATGTAAACTTGTTGGTTAAACACATTTACAGGATTTGTCATTCAAAGAAACAAACTTACTCTGATAAGTTAATAACTTTTGTACATTTACTAAAAGTTGGTGCTTAGTCTCACTTTAGTATCGACTATCGAAAAACAATAGAAGAAGGAGACCTATCATCAGACATACAATGCATTATAGATATATAATTACGTGTCTTGGCTAGGCAATTTGCTGTGTATAACACAACCAAGATCTTCTGTCCAGTTTTTATGATTTCTTATTGTGTTCAGTGAATCTCAGTCATTCATTTATGCGGGCCTCATATAAATAAACGTGGGATCCGCATAAATGAATGGCTGAGATTCACTTGATACAATAAAACACCATAAAATTGGACAGAGAAATTGAACTCTGTATAACAAGGTATGTGGAGCTCCTGTGCTCATGATTCAAGTTAGTTTGATTAGGGATGTTCGGCCTAATCAAACTAATAGACATGAATCTAGTAAGTGGGCCTAGAATCTAGCCTGAGTTAGAACTAACAAGAACTTTGAGATTAAAAACAATTAAGCACCAAAATTATAGATTATATTAACTCACTTTCATCTCTGCCAATTCCTCTTGTTGGGTTCATGCATCAAGAAGTGCTTATGAGTCTTCCTCGTGATCTTCTTCCATCATTGATGTCAGGTTTGATATGATTTACTTAGGCTAACTTATTGGCTGCTTCAAGAGTAGAAATCACGTCAACAACAAACTAACACTCTGGAATCTATATTTACATAATTAAGATTTATAAGGGTACCAGAATCTATACGTATTTAGATTTATATACACAAGTAGATACTCAAGATCGAAAAATGTCGCCAGCTTCCCAATTAATATTTTTTTAATCATGAAGTACAAGAAATTTGATAAAAGCAAGTAATTAATTGAATCTTTGATGATCTATTTATGAAATTTTAATGAAATTGGTTGAGTGTCACTTTGGTTCAATCCCTACGAGTCATTTCTCTCCTTTTCTTCGTGAGTTGGTTCAATCGCTTACAATGTAATTTGGGTTGGATCGAAACAATAGAGAAAAAGCCAGACAACGAGGGGTGGACTAATTGGTCCAGATTTCTTACTTAAGACTCTCCCTTCAAAAGGAGGTCTTGAGTTCGAGTCACGCTAAAGGAGGGGAAATATGCATGTTCCTATTGATGATCCTCTAGCCCCCTGGGTACAGCCCCTTGATCGGATCAATTACGGACGTCTCGTTTTCAGTGGCAGTGTGGGAGTTGGAGCTACTAGGGAACCTGGGGGCTGATGGGAACCTGATGCTGAGCAGGAGGGAGCCAGTGATCAATCATCAGCTGAACAATCAAGTATGTGAAGACTCCTTGTGCGCAGAAGTGTAAAGGCTACGTAAGAACCTGAGGGATCTTGGGGTTCCAGATTTACATCCTCTAAGCTATTGGAGTGGGGTCGTAGGGGCTTAGGATTAGTCTGGCTAAGTCGAGATACTTAATGTAATAAAAAAAATAGAGAAAAATCCAAGTAAACCAGTTTAATTATGATATTAAGTGATAGTTATTGCAGCGTTCCAACTTTCCCTTCCCCTTTAAAAATAACGAGTTCATTAACTCTGCCAGCAAGCTTCAAGGAGACATCAGAATGGTATGCTTTTAGTACATCTAATAGAGGTCCATCAAGCCAAGCATTAGAAGATGTTACTAATATGGACCTCAATCTAACAAGTAGTAATGAAGAAGGCATGGTCGAAGAAGAAGAACTTGAAGAGGAGCCCAATCTTATTTTGAAGCTGCAAATCTTATTGAAGCCTTTTGGAGTTTGCCAGGTGTTAATTTATGAAGCCCAAAACCAACCATTTGAAGGAGTTATTTCGGCCAACAAAGAGAGTCTTTGCTGTACACTTTAACATGGTTTTGCAGCCCAAAAGGCATCTCAAGCCCAGCAATGTGACGAGAAGAATAAGAGCCTTTAATTGCTCATTTACTTTCTTTTTATGCATTGATCTATTTTCCTTTAAGAGACCTTTTATTTGCAGCCTTTATGATAGTAATTACGAAGGTTTTATTTCCTTATTTATGATGTTTAATGGTAGTATTATGGGCTGATGAGAAACCAAATTTGTGGTTATCCATCATGATCCTTAGTTTGCCTTACATTTCCTTATATATGCATTTGTAATCTCTCTAAGGTGGACGATTATGCATCAAAAATTAAGAGAGAATTTGCTTTTGCAATTTATTATCTTTCTTTGGGTTTTGTTAGATTCCAAAAACTAATAGGGTTTGTTAGTTTCCAAAAACACTCATCATTTTCCTTCATTTTCTTATTCAATTTCGTCACCACACCTTCCCAGACATAGCCAAACTAAATCAACCATAACTTCTAAACCATTGATCCAATTGAAGAACTTCCTTCATAAAAGTTGTAACCCACATCCTATTCTACAATCTTCCTTCAAGAATCAACTCCAAATTCCAAGCCATTTGTCCGAAATTCGCTTTACAATCTGCCTGTTCGTTTATGCTCGGAAAATTTCAAATTTTACAAAACTTCAACCATCATACCTAAACACCATAACCATCACTTACAGCCACCTTAGACCACCATACTTCATCATTTGGTATCAGAGCCAAGGTTATTTAAGCCTAGTTCCTTTCAAATGTCCAACGATCAAGATCTTACAGTCAAGTTTGAAACTATGCGCTTAGAAATGGAGGCTCTTAAGGCAAAGAATGAAGCCTTAGAAGCCCTTGTTCACAACTCTCCATTAGTCTCTAGGTCTATGGAAACTCCACAAGAACATGTTGAAGATGAAGAAGACAAAAGAGCCTTTGTTATAGCCCGTGGAGAACTACCAAGAGGAAGAGGGAGAGGGCAATACCATGGCATTGGAAGGACAACCGTGAGGAACCTTCCATAAACATCATTTCGGCAACAAGAGAGGCAAGAGGAGTTCTTCAATTACAAAGTTGAATTGCCGAAATTTCATGGTAAGATAGACGTCGATGCTTATCTTGAATGGGTTTATATAATTGAAAGAGCCTTCGAATTGAGAGAGGTGACCGAAGAGAAGAAATTGAAATTGGTTGCCATGAGATTAAAGGGGTATGCAGCCCTATAGTGAAAGAATTTACAAAAAAGAAGAGTGAAAGAAGGAAGATCTAGAATCAATGAGTGGCATAGAATGAAAGAAGAGATGGATGTTGTATTTTTGCCTCCACACTATAGGCAGAAATTGATTGATCAAATGTTGAGCCTTAAACAAGATTCAAAAATGGTGGAGCAATATAATATGGACTTTGAAGAGTTTTTGATGAAGTGTGAGCTTAAAGAAATCGAACAGATGATCATGGGAAGATTCCTCTAAGGGTTGAGAATTGACATACAAGACATGGTAAACTTTTATTCCTATGACTCTTTCTTTGAATTGAAAAGACTAGCTTTAAGAAGTAAAACTAGCCTCAATCACACCCGACAAAAAAAATTCATGTCTCCATATGCTTTAGCCCCATCAAACTACACTATACCATCCAAACTAAGCCCACATGTTAGTGCATCCACCCCTGCCCCATATAAACCGAACTTTACACTACCTCCAAAGCCATCCGCAAGCTTACCAAATACCTCTTTCATACCAAGAAACACTCAATCTACCCCTTCTATAAAAAGTGTTTCCAAAAACCACCTCAAATGTTTCAAATGTCAATGATATGATCATTTCCAATTCGAATGTCCCACCAAAAAAGTTATGACTATCCAAGAAATTGAGGAGATTGAAAATGAGCTTGAAAATAATTTGTTGCATGTTGATGATATTGATTGGAGAAGAAAATCTTTGTTTCATTCTAGGTGTATGACAAAAAACAAATTGTGCGAAGTTGTAATAAATAATGGAGCGTGTGAGAATGTTGTATCTAGTGAGATGGTTGATGAATTGGATCTTAAAATCGAGCCACTTGATTCTCCTTACATGTTGAGTTGGTTAGATTCAAAGCATGAAATTAGAGTCACAAGAAGATATCTAGTTCCATTTGCTATAGGTCAATATGAAGATAAAGTTTGGTGTCATGTAATTCCCATGACGGCTTGCCATTTGCTACTTGGAAGGCCATGGTTGTTTGAAAAAGATGTACATCACCAAGGAAGGGCAAATACTTACACATTGCTTTATGGAGGTTAAAAAATTCTACTCAAACCTTTGCTACCCGAGAAGAGGAGAAAGAAAAGAGAAGTTGGCACACTTGGTTTGCTTTCAAATGAGGAGAAGAGTTCAATCATGGAGAAGCTGCCCAATTGTATTCCTGTGGACATTGATGATGAGCCTAAACCAAACCATCCAATTCCAAGTGAGGTACAATCTTTAGTTAATAAGTTTGTTAGAGTTTTCCCTAAAACACTACCAAATGGCCTACCCCTTCTTAGAACCATTCAACATGAGATAAACTTCATTCCTAGAGCCATAATTCCCCACAAACATTCCTATAGAATGAGCCCAAAAGAAAATGATGAGTTGCAAAAGCAAGTTAATGAGTTGTTAAAGAGAGGTTTCATTCGAGAGAGTATTTCACCATGTGTTATTCTCGCTTTTGTTATTCCTAAAAAGAATGAAAAATGGAGGATGGTAATTGATTCAAGAGCCGTCAACAAAATCATTATTAAGTATCGATTCCCTATTCCAAGACTTGATGATATGTTAGATAGGCTTCATGGAGCTTCGATTTTCACAAGGCTTGATGTTGCTAATGGATTCCACCAAATCCGCGTAAGAGAAGGGGACGAATGGCAGACAACTTTCAAAATAAATGAAGGACTCTATGAATGGTTAGTCATGCCGATGGGACTTTCCAGTTCACCTTCAACTTTCATGAAGCTTATGAATGAGGTACTTAAACCGTTTCTTAACAAATTTG
>JANZLH020000377.1:689534-705298 GCA_026770325.2 Erythroxylum fimbriatum
AATTAATTATAACAAACACATCCTTACAAAACAATGATACCCATTCCTCTAGTTTAGGAGAGGAATGGAGTATTACCTAAATATGGGTAATCAAAATAAAGACCCTATAATCAAAGTCTCTTACCAAACTCAATCTTTCATTCCATACCCATTCCCTTCTTTTCATACCCACCAAACAAGCACCCCTCCATAACTAGGCCGTCACATTGAAAATCTCATGCAAAGGCAAGACTAAATTTGAGAGTCATAAGTTTCGCCATCACGACGGAGGTAATCCTCACACAGCTGGAGAAACCCGCTCCCTACTTACCAAGATAAGGCCGACTTGCCCGCACGGGTAGCTTGGGTGGCAAACTAGCAGGGTCAATTGGTACAAGGTCTTAGGTTCGACTCCTGGTAACGGGAGAAAGTGACCGCTCTGTTAGGGGACTGCCCAAAATCAAACCGTGGCTCACTCTTCCAGCGATGGTCGGGCCTGTAACTAGAGGCCCTTGGAATTGGGGATCAACCTTTTGGTACAAGATAAGGCCGACTTGTACATTCACGACTTAATTTTTTAGGCATTCAAACAAAAAAGAACAGTGACTCAATTTCTCAAATAGTTCAAATTTAAGACCACTCGCATAGAAATGGTCAGGCCACGCGGGAGATTAGTTACAAACACCATTTCTCAATCGGATAAGCAGAAAAGCAATCTTTCTTGGTGGGGTGACACGAAAAGTATGCATTAATTTAAAGAAAAGAAACCTTTAAAAGACAACATACACACGCATGATTCATGAGTAGATGATTATGAAGATAAAATTTTTTCAATAATAAGAGAATTTGTAGTTGTTATTTTTCAAATAAATACTAGATAATTCGATAATCATGTATTATAAGTTAAATTAACGAACAAATTAAACAATGCTTTAACTAAATCATGTATTATAAGTTAAATTAACGAACAAATTAAACAACAGTTTAACTGAAATAATCGTTAGTATCTTTGACTATATCTCTTAATATTTATGAAAAATATGCATTAAATGTAAAGAAAATAAACCTTTAAAATACAACATCCTCAAAGAAATAATTGTATAACACATGCATGATCTATGAGAGAAGAAGAAATAATAAATTTTGTTTTATAATATCTAGATAATTTGTAGTTCTTTTTTATATTAAGTTTTTTTTAAAATATGCACTTGTCACCTATAATTAAATTTAAACCAAATGTTAAGTAACAATTAAATTTAAATAATTGTTAGAATCTTCGACTATATCTCTTAGTATTTATGAAGAGAATACATTAATATGGAGAAAAAAACTTTTAAATGACAAAATGCTCAAAATAGTAATTGTATGACACATGCATACCCACGAGGGACGAAGAAATACAACTTTTCCTTTTCTAACAAGAAGGATTGTTACTTTAATATTAAATGAAAATTTTAAAATTGTCCATGCTCACTAATCTTTTATTTTTGCATGATTGAAAAAGTTAAATAACGATTCAATTTAAATAATTGTTCACTTTCTAATATTTATTAAAAATATACATTAATGTAAAGAAAACAATTTTTTTGAAATACAATGTTCTCAATTGTATGACACATGCATGATCAATGAGAGGAAAGAAAATTCTTTTTTTTTTTATAATTAATAATGTGACAATTTGCAATTTTTATTTTAATATTGACTAAATTTTAAAAATAGTCCTTGTTCACGGATCAAGCAATTTTCAATAACAAGCTAAAAGAACAATTCAATTTAAATAATTGTAAGATCTTTGATACAATAAAAGGTTTCATTTGTAACATCCCATTACTCAAGATAAGACTTGAATAATGAATATGAGAATTTACTGAGAAACTAGAAAATGCATATCTTGTTTAAGTTAAATATGACATGCACATTTTTGTACATTAATATGATTGTACATGCATTCATGACATTTTCGAGTATAATTGAGTTAGTAATGTGATTAAAATGTGATTTGACAATTTTGGTCTATTTAGGGTATTTCAAAATTTTCGGTGAATTTTAAGAAAAATATTAAATTTTGGACCAATCTTAGTGTGACATGTGGACAGATTAAAGATTGACAAATGGCTTACATGCATGGTGACATGTGGACTGAGTAAAGATTGACAAATGGCTTGCATGCACGGTGACATGTGGCAGTGAGTTGGTAATACACGTAGTCATGTGTTTAGGAAGGAAAGTTTCTGCAGCTGGAGTTTTTGTTCTTCATTTGATTTTGTTCATCACCGAAAATACAAAAACTCTCTTCTTTTTCTTCATCACCAAAACAACTTGTTGATTATGCTTGAGTAATTGGTTAATGATTCTTACATCAAAGTAAGAATTTCAGTCCATATCAACTGCTGGAAGTTTAGTTAAATCAAATAAGTTGAGTTTTAAGTTTATGATACTGTTAATGGTATTTTGCTATTCGTAAATTTGTGGGTGTTTTGAGATGAAATGAAGTGAGTATAATGCTAAGGAATGAGGATTAGGTGAGGTCTTGATATAGAGAGGATTTAAAGGAAGTGAAAGCGGTGATTAAGAATGCTAGAAAATGTACAAATGCAGTGCTTCCACTGAACATGCATCTGTATTTTAGTCATAAATTGATCTTTAGACATCCAAATGGGATGATTTTAAGTTTGGATTAAATTAGAAACGTATGGCTATATTTTTTAATGAAGAAATCGAAATTTAATTTTGTCTTTAGGAGTCTCAAATTTTGGCTTGAAGTCGAGTTCTTGGATTCTGTCGTGGTTTAGGAATAGTCTATGGTTTTTTGGGTCAACCTTACAAAATACTAAACCAAATTGTATGAAATTAGTTTCATTAGAAAATTGAGACATAAATGAACAATTGTTTAGAAGAAAGTTTGGCCTAAATCCTTCGGTTTCATTGTCAAAATGATCATGTAAAAGTGACCAGAAAGTCTTTGTTGGGAAGAGCTGGAAAGAAAAATAGGTAAGGTGAAGAAGAAGGCTTCGCAGGTCCACCAAGAATGTCACAATCATGCATATACACGATCGCGACTTTGCATGTCCACTCGGAGTGTTGCGGTCGTACACGTGCACGATCGCAACTTCCCTATTTATCCCAAGGAGATTATTTTCTGACCATACTTTGATCTTTTTGTTATAACTTCTTCACCCGACATCCAAATGACTTGTTTCTTGAACCAATAGCTTCATAAGACATTGATCTACATCTTCACCAAAAAGCATAACTTTTTGAAATGGATTGATTGATGAATTTAGGGTGAAATGTGACTGTGCTGAAGTATGATAACTGGGATGATTTTTACTGAATGTACTTCGGTAATTGGACTATATCTTGATCTATGGACCTCATAATGAGATGATTATTAATTATGATTACAATAGAGACATAAGGCTACAAGTTGCATGAAGAGATTAAATTCTAATTCGGCCTCTAAGAATTTCAGAATCTGATTGGAAGTTGAGATAAAAATTCTGCTGAAGCTTTAGAACAGTACAAGTAAATTAAGTATAACTTTCAGTACACTAAACCAAATTGGATGAACTTGGTATAATTGGAAACAACTTTCTAGAAGGAAGTGTTGCTAATTTTTTCATTTACCTTATCAGATTAATTATGCAAAGTTGATCCGAAAGCATGTTGTTAGAAAAATCTGAAGTGGTCAATTAGGTTATGAAATTGATTTCACATTGTTTTATTTTGGTCCAAATTATAAGTACAAATGATATTAATGAGGGCGTTGATATCTGATCAATTTGATGATAAGGATCATAATAAGATACCCAAAATTGTCATTGAACATGCATTGTGCATATTTTATATGAGTAGATGTGCATAAAGGAATACATACACATTTTTGCAAAAGTGTGATATTTGTACATGTGTTTTGTATTATATAGAGGAGCTTTTTGGATGCCAGTCAGACATTGCCAGGCAATCCAGGCAATAGCATATTGGAGCGCACTGTGATTCAACCTAGATGAATATCCCAGGATTGATTTGATTTGATTTGTTAAGCTTCTAATTATTGAATTGTTGCGATTTGTTTCTGAATTCTGGACTTAAAGTCCGAGGAGTGAATATTCGGGATTGTATTGGAAGTGCTCTAGTTTGTTTGATAATTCCGTATGAAATGTGAATTCTCAACGAAAGTTGAATGCCGGACTTAGGTCCGAAGATTATGAAATTATGATTTTATTATGTTATAGGAATTCTCAATGAAAGGTGAATGTCGGATTTAGGTCCGATGATTATGAAATTTTGACTGTGCTTAATAAATGATTGTGATACATGGTAAATTCTGAATTGATGCATTTTATGAAATGCATGCTCAGATAAAAGCGTTGTGACCGAAGTAGCTAGTATCAAGCGCTTACACGTAGAGCTTTGCTCTGTGGTATATGATTCCGCATGTAAAGCTATGCTTCGTGATATAAGTTTCTGACTGAGCCCAATGGGTCAGTATTTGTATATGTAATAGGCACTCGGTCACAACAATAATAATGAATATGGAGTCTCATATGTATCTATATTTGTTTATATATGTTCTGATTCACAATAATTAAATTATGTGCCATGACAGTGTGAGTTTTTGGAATATACATGTTCTGTATGGATAATTGCGAAATATACGATTTGTGTATATAAATCCGGTGAAATCAACAATGATGGTTCACTCATTGAGTTCGCAAAATTCATAAAAATTTGCAACGTGACTTTTCAGGTTTAGAAGAGTTGTCCAATTAGACCAATTGGAGTTCTGCCACTGCAAATGAGCATGAATTAGGGGTCGGGATCAGTTTGCACCTACATAAGTCTTTAGTGATTTTGTTTCTGATTTATGTTCCGAAAGAATTGTACTAAGTATATGTGATTGTTTTGGTAATGAAATGACTTTATGATTTCAATGTTTTATATCTGAAATAGGCCCAAGTGACTGTTAAATACTAATGTTTGTTATAATTGTAACGTGTGAATGGAAATGTTTTTAAATGAAGTTGGCCCTATTTGATTAATGATTTCCGCATACGTGTACATTATTTTAAAGAAACAAAAGTTTTGTAATAAATTTTGACTGAATGATCGTTCTAGCATGCCATCCTTGCAGGATATGTACTCGGATATCACCCAGAATGTCAGGAACGTGTCCTGCGAGAGTGAGGTGCTACATTATTAGACCGGCCAGAAATTGGCCCTCAAGCGTAAAGGAAAAAGAGAGCTTGACTGCAAGACTCACTTATCAAGTAGGGATGAAATTTGGCCTTAATGATCTGACAAGGTAAAGTTTCTTAAAAGTTCATAACAATTTAGAGAATTATTTGGATACAAAAGATTGAAATAAAGGGTTAACAATTTAGGCAATATATTATCTCCTTTTATTTTTCTTTCTTTTTGTTTCAACAATCTAATTCACTTTTTTAGCTAAGCTAGGTGGGGCAACTGAATCATTCACCTTTAGGATATTGATTAAGTCAAAACTAATAAAGGCATAAAAATATTAAAAAGGAGAGCAAATTAAAATCCTCGATAGTTTCTTGCGAATTATATTAGTTTTTAAGACCGGAGCTATCAACCATTTGACCATCTCTTCGAAAGATAATTTCTATTTTACTATTTGTTTAACTGAATAGAGCATGGTTGTAAAACAACAGGTCGATCTATTCTAGGAGAATTAGTAATGTATGAAGAGAAGTTGGTACAAAAATTTATGGACAAATTCTTGATAATGGAATTCGCAGACAACTAATGAAGGATGGTCATAATAGTCTACAGATCATTTTCAGATGTAATTGAAGGCAAAGAGGGAAGATTTCGAGAGACTATGCTCGACAAACAGGTTGACTAATTGAGGTCTCCATATATGTTCCACTTGACTCGGGGGGTCAGGTGGTACAACTTTGCCCTTATAATTAGGTTGTTAAGATTACGGGTCGGATGTCCGAAGCTAAAAAAAAGGAAATTTTTGTTAGCTTCTACCACTTTAAAAGTTTGCTTGTATAGCTCAAATGGAAAAAAAATAATAGTTAAACAAACATGTTTGTAATATAAATTTTTTAATCATATGATTAAAAATCTTTTATGAAGATACAAAAAAGAAAAATCTGCAAACTTCTCCTTTTGTTTTTAATGCCAAAATATCAAGTTGGTAGCTGTTAATTTACCTCATAGCCGGATAGATAAATGTTTGTTTTCTGCAACTATTTTTAAATAAGCATTGTTGAATATCAAAGACTTATTACCCGAAATTATATTTTTTCAGAACGAGTAAAAAACCTCACTTAATCTATTTGCTTTTTTGTTTATTGAAAAAATCCTTACTCGAGATAGAAAAGAGATTAATAAATATTTATATAAATAAAATATAAATAATATATTTATTATGTGTCCGAGTACGTGTTTCTAGGCCAAGTCTAACTTATCTTTACCACGAAATATCTTCCTTGGTTAACAATATTTACAATTTTATCGATATTCACTAGTTCCTTGATTTTCTTTTTCTCATAAAGAAAATAAGGTAATTAGAAGGTATACTATATATATTTTATATTAGATGGTCAGAGGTGAATTGAAAATTAAAAAGTTGAAATTGTAAAGATTCCTTAAGGGAAAAATAAAAATAGAGATGTCTCCTATATTACCCCTAATATGTAGAAGCAGCAACGTAATTTCATATAATCATTTAGTCTTAATGGAATTGGTTTTTCGTCGATGCCCGAGCAATTAATGGCAACGAACAATAAATTCGTTAGCAATATGTCTATGCTGGTTCAAATCCAGCTCGGCTAACATATGGACGAATATTCAAGCATACTTTTCATGCTTGTTTGAGTAATAACAATGAACTTCCTCATTATCATGCTTAGAACAACTAGGGCTTTTCATTCATGTGGGTCACTTGAAGATAGCCTCTTTATTAATTAGAGATAAGGCTACGTACTACTGGACCTCTTTAAACTCCACGTCTCAGCGAGATTTCTACTGAGTGTTACTGTTGTTATTACAGAACAGCTAGGACTTCTGGAAGATGTCATTTATTTAATGAAAAATAAAAAGGAATATCAAAATTTTGAGTGGTTGAATCCGAAAAAACTACTTTCAAACTTTAAATTAGGATTTCGAAATGAATGAATTATGTTTTGTCAAAATATTAGATCTTTTGGAAAAAAATTGGTTGATTGACCAAGTGCACAAGAATAGTGGAGAGAAAATTCCTTCTATTTTTCCAAGCAAAGTTCTTCGCATTGCAATGCGTATTGTGTCGGCTTGACCTTTCGTAAGTGGAAACAGAATAATTCATCCATAATATTTTTGAGTAGATATCTTTTATTTTCTCTCGAACCATAATAATATTTGATCAAATCAATTAATTATTTCTTTCTCTTGAAATTTCTTCAATTTCTAATTTTACACGTCTTTTGTAAAGAGGTCTGTAACCATTGTGTAGCATAAATGTTTCATATTGTGTCTATTTTTTTATTCTCTTCTATTGAGTCTCTATTTTCTTATAGTTATTTCTTTTATTTATTATATATTTATACTTTTATGTAATTTTTATTATTAATTATCTAAAATTATTTCTAATTTATCTAAAATTTTATAAATTTATATAAAAATAGAATGTTAAAATATAACTATCATAAAAAGAATTAGAGTCTATTTAGATTTAAAATGAATATTTAATATAATTTATGTATTAAACTTTGGAGTGAATGATTTGATCCATTCATATTTAATCCTTTCTTTAACTTGGAATATATTTTAAACAATTATTTTTATTTTATTTCATTTTTCATATAAATATCCAAACAATGAGAATCAGGTTGTTGGTTGTCGTATAAGATAGGAATTTAGTACATATTTATAACATATGTATATAAAGTTAGCCTTTATTTTCTCTTTTCTGTAGTTTTAGCAAAATGATTCGTTTACTTTACTAATGCAAAGTAGTCAAACCCATTTGTTAGAGCAACTTCTATTGAGTCTCTTTTTTCTTTCCTTATAAACTTTTTTTTTCGAAAATGGATCCCTTTTTTTTTCTTGTTGTGAAATACCTGAAACTAATAAATTTTTATCATAAAATGAAACCTTCCCTCCTTTTTTAAAATTATTAATTAACATTTTATTAATCAATAATTTTTATTAATTAGTAATAATGAATAATCAGTAATAATAACTAATGGAAGTATTACTTAGAATAAATAAATATTAATGAATAAAATAATCAATAATGTAATATTAATAATTAACATCAATATAGAAATAAGATATGAATATAAAAAATTAGAAAAGAATTGATCATTCGAGTACTCCAAATTAAGTGAAAAAATAAGATTAGGAGAGCCATATAATATATAATAAATATGATATAGATATACATATGCGTTGAATTGCGAATTTATAAATGATATAATCAGTGACTCAGTGTAGGTAGGTCCGGTATAATCCTCTATTCCATAGTTTTGGTGAGGCTATTTGGAACTAGTCAATGAAGAATTTTCAAATGTATTCATACTAGCAGGCAGTCATGGATTTTTCCAAGAGGTCACAATTACTTTGAGCAAACATATTAATGATGAAGAACACATGTTTACTGTGCTACTAATACTTGTACTTGCTTTGTTATTCTGCCTAAGTTTGGCTAAGGAAGAGTTACGGGACGTAAAAAAATATACTCGATCTGAGCATACCTATTTAAATTTATACTGTTAATGATAAATAATAAATATAAAGAAAAAGAAAAGAAAAAGAAGAAAAAGGAATGCCATTTTGAGCAATTCCATCGCTTACTTGAAAGTACGATATTGGTATTTACAATCGTTACTTTCCTATTATATTGCTCAATATGTTCATGGATAATATTACTAATCTCATCAGCTCAAATAGTTACCATAAGAATTTTTGAACCCTTTCCCAAAGAAAATAACCATATTTCTTTTTCTTTTGTTTATGCAAAAAGAAGTTCATTTATTATATATCAATATGGCTTGATAGGACCAATATAGTCTATTTTTATTTTTTTTTTATCATAGATGAATTTTGCATATTTTCAAACACAGATATAGGATTTATATATACAACATATATCTATGTCAATGGAACATTTCTTATTTTTTAGATATTTTGATAAAAATATGTTGATTTGGTCTAGGCATACTTTATTTAAATTAACGTTAGCATTGATTAACTGAAGGTCCATGCGGAAAGTAAAAAGAATTTCAAGTTCTTCTTTTCAAGAAGGGAGGTTTAGGAAAATCCTATTAATTGCAACTTTCTCCAAACCTCTGGCAAAATCACGGAAAAATAAGCTCATTTGTTTACCAATCTTTGATATAACATTATGAATAGATATGATATTGGCTTAATTACAAAAATCTCAAGCTTTATTCAATTTTATAATTAGTCTTAACTTTAAAAAGTGATAATTAAAATTTTCAATTTTTCAATTTTTTTTAATTGTAGCTCGATATTAGTGTTTCTATTAAGTTTCTTGACGTAACTTATCACGTATTCTAAAAACCTTAAACATTTATACACGTCAGACCAAATTAACATAATTAATGAATTGAACATCTTGGTATGATGCTAGAGCGAACATAGTAGCTTGGTGCAATGCAAGAATGAAGGGTTGTGCGAGAACAAAGGGCAACTTATTTGATTTAGGGATTTCATTCCGTAAAATAATGTAGTTTTAGCGATGTTATTAAATGACGTGGTTGTGTAAATTTTCGTTAGTTATGTTAATTTGGTCTGACGTGTATAATTATTTAGGGTTTATGGAGCACGTAGTAAGCCACGTTAACAAAGTTAATATGGATGCTAACGTCGGGGTAGAATTGAAGAAAATTGAAAGTTTGAATATTTAATTGTCACTTTTTAAAGTTTGAGCTATAATTACAAAATTGAACAAAGTTTGAGCTTTTTTTGTAATTAACTTATAATATTTATATATATTTGAAGATAATATAATTAGATAGCATATAATTAGAGATAATTAGATGTTTATTATGTATTTATATTTATATTTAATTATTTGTAGTAACTCATTTTTTGTCATAACATAATGTTGTCATAACTTTTTATTTACTTTATTTATTATTATTTATTTTATGATATGATTATCGAAATATTATAATCTTACTTAATGGTTTAATATTACTTAAAGTTTAGTAATCCAGTAACATTTGGAGGGCCAATATTTACTCTTTCTATTCTAGATGGATATAAATTTAATTAGGTAGACAAGACCTTAAATAAAAAAAAAACTCAAAATTGTTCTATTGTTGTCTTGAATCTAAGATGTATTTCCACGATGCTTATTTTTCCAATTAGGAAGTATGGTTAAATGATCCTATTCATATTAGACCTGATGCGTAATTGATTTGCAGCCCTATTCTTAATATTTTATGTCTTAGGTAAAGTTAAAAAATTGGTTGTTTATAAAAAATAAAAGCTGATTTCGTAAAGAACAAAATGAGGCAAAATAAATTTTATTTTATTTTTTTTATGAAAGTGAGCTTTAGGGGAGTGCATATATAGCCTGTCCTTCTGGTGGTTTGGCTAGTAGTCAACCAAGAAATCTTCAAAAGTGATATGGACGGGGTTTTTGAATAATACAAATAACGTACGGTTTTCTCATATGTGGAGAGTAACTGGTGAATTATAACTTTATTGTACGACAATTTTTGCATTGATCTTTAAAATCTTAGCTGGTTGGTTTCATCATCAACCACCCTCTGTAAGTCTATAACTATAATATAGTTCTTGAAATATTTAAAATGGCAGAAAAAAGGTGAGTCCATTTATACGAATAAGACTTTATTCTTTAAACCATTCGTCTTTCTGTTTTTTTTTGTTTTCCGATTTGAGGGGCTTGATCAGTTTGTACAGTATTATGATCTTAAGATCTCTGAATTAAATTTGCTTATTCAATGAGCATGGAAGATACACCTCCTAGTACTTAGGAATGCTTGTAAGAGTTGGTGGAGCAGTAGTGTTAACAAAGTAAAAACAGTGACGACGATCATGAATGATGGAGTTAT
Organism: Erythroxylum fimbriatum; assembly: GCA_026770325.2. Lineage (NCBI taxonomy): Eukaryota > Viridiplantae > Streptophyta > Magnoliopsida > Malpighiales > Erythroxylaceae > Erythroxylum > Erythroxylum fimbriatum. Next base: position 700,580 of record JANZLH020000377.1, read on the forward strand.
GATAATGGGGATGATTATAACGGTGAATGGATGTGAATTGGGGGGGAAAAAAAAAACCCGGAGGGGGAGGGAGTAAAAAGGTAATGATTACGAATGGGGTCATGATGGCAACGCCTACTTTCACAGAAATTAATGATTAAAACTGAGAGAGAGAAAGGACATCCACGACACTGCGCAGCCGCAGCCGCCATTTTCTTTTTTAGGATCCTTTTAATATCCTCAGTTAAGTTTTTCCGTTCTTTGTTCATTTACTTCTTTAATTTTCTCTAACTCCTTATGTATTCCCATTTTTAATGTAGTAATCATTTACCATAACTGATTAAGTGGTCTATTCTTAGTATTGGAATGTACAGTAGTATTAGTTACTACTAGCCTTTAGGTAGAGATAAAGTAAGTGTAAAGAGACAGAAGAATAGATTGGGACTTCAAAAGGCACTGAATTTTAAAAAAAAAACAGAAGGATAAAGAGATGAAATTGAAACAAGAAAATTTTATATTAAAAGGGAAAAGTCACCAAGTCTGCAAGTATATATATATATAGAGGCACCACAAGAGCACTTGTACCTCTGCAATGATGAATCACTCACTAACTGAGCAAAGCATCAAAATCAACTCTTTCATACAGAACTGAGTACAGAGGCAACTCTTTAGCTTCGTAGACGTCGCTATTACCCTATTTCTTCTCTTCTCCTCATCTTCTGGGTTTTTGTTCCTTCTTGTTCTTGTTATACACGTATATTAGGCCCCTGTTGTAGAGTTATCGTGATGATTATGTGAGAAGAACTGATCAAAGATCTTATCTTTTTTCTCTAATTCCAAAGTTTTCCTACATAGGCCATCTATTGGCTTCTTTCTTCTTTCGCACGTTAGACATCTTTTTACCGTCTTCCTGCTTCGTGGGCTATCCCAAAACCTGCTTAAAGTTTTGATCTTTATTACGGAACTTGAATCATCTGGGCACATTTGTGTTGCTGGAGGTGGTTCTTATATAACTGTTCAGCATATATTGTTAAAAGTACGGTAATAATATGGCGGTAGAGCGATCATCGTCAACTTCATCGTCATCGTCGTCGTCATCATCATCGTCGTCATCAACAACAGGAGGACTGATAGTGGTGAGAGAGTTTGATCCAAGAAAAGACCGAGTGGGTGTGGAAGAAGTGGAGAGAAGGTGTGAAGTCGGTCCCAGTGGGAAGCTCTCTCTCTTCACCGACCTCTTGGGTGACCCAATTTGCAGGGTCCGCCACTCTCCTGCTTTTCTCATGCTGGTACAGACCCTCAAACACACCAACTTGTCCTCTTTTGTCCTCTGTATATAAATTTCTACACCACCCCTTTTAATCTTTTCTTTTTCTTATCACTTAAACAAGGTTGTTTTGTTCTTCATTTACATTAAAATCTAAGAAAACATACATGTGGGAGCCTGACCCAAGTTTCATATATATGTGTGATTGGTATTGATTGTAGGTGGCTGAGTTGGATGGAGAAATAGTGGGTATGGTAAGAGGTTGCATCAAAACCGTTACATGCGGAAAAAAGCTCTCTCGCAATGTGAAAACCAACACTTCCAACCATCTCAAAGCCCCCCCTCTTCCTGTTTACACCAAAGCCGCTTACATCTTAGGCCTTCGTATCTCCCCTTCTCACCGGTGAGTACTTACCACTCTTTCGCAATCATTGGCGAGTTGTAATCATAAGAATAATCATTTCAACCATATTTAATATTGGTACTTTGTACCATTTTTTTAATATATAATTCGGATTTTTTTACCGTTTATTAAATCTGTTATCTTTTGTAATCAGGCGAATGGGAATAGGCCTGAAGCTGGTAAGAGCGATCGAGGACTGGTTTCGCCAAAACGGCGCTGAATATTCCTACCTGGCAACTGAAAACGACAACCAAGCTTCCGTTAAGCTATTCACCGACAAATGCGGGTACTCCAAGTTCCGTACTCCTTCAATCCTGGTCAACCCGGTTTTTGCTCACAGAGTTACCGTTTCAAAACGGGTAACGATCATCAAACTTCCCCCGGACGACGCCGTGCAACTGTATCGTCGTCGCTTCGCCACCACCGAGTTCTTTCCGCGCGACATTGACTCGGTTCTCAAAAACAAGCTCAGCTTGGGGACATTTCTGGCTGTGCCACGTGGCAGTTATGGGCCCGGGTCGTGGCCTGGGTCCGATGGGTTCTTGGCCGACCCGCCAGAGTCGTGGGCCGTACTTAGTGTGTGGAACTGTAAGGACGTGTTTATGCTCGAGGTACGTGGCGCGTCGCGCATGAAGCGGACTTTCGTCAAAACGACGAGAATGGTGGACAAGGCGCTGCCGTTTCTGGGGTTACCGTCGGTGCCCGATGTATTCAAACCGTTTGGGCTTCATTTCATGTACGGTTTGGGAGGCGAAGGACCACAAGCGGTGAAAATGATGAGGGCATTGTGTGCGCACGCGCATAACTTGGCCAAGGAACGTGGCTGTGGGGTGGTTGCTACGGAGGTGTCAAGTCGCGAACCGCTGAGGTTAGCAATTCCCCACTGGAAAATGCTATCGTGCGCCGAGGACTTATGGTGCATCAAGAGGCTGGGGGAGGACTACAGTGACGGGTCTGTCGGTGACTGGACCAAATCACCCCCTGACTCGTCCATTTTTGTCGACCCGAGAGAGTTTTAATATATTCTTGTACTAGTTACTAGCAAATAGCCGTAAGAAGAGAAGAAAGACTATAACAGTAGAGAGTAAAAGAAAGAAAGGTGCCTATCCTGTTCTATTTTGGGTTTTAGTTCTTAACTAATGGAGGATTTTGGGATAGGAAAAGAGAGGGAATGAGAAGATATGGGCTTTTGTCACTTATGGGAATATCCTCCCACTTTGGTTCATTTCTCCAACTTTTTGTAAATGGATGTGGCTTTTTAGATCCTCTCTTACCCAAACATAGCCTTAGTTTTCAATGTGGGCATGGTCTTCATCCCTTATTTTAGCTTAACTTTTACTTATATTCCATACTCCCTCAAACGGTTCATATGGTTGAGACGAGAAAATCATGCGGTGAATCAGAATATCCTCTCCTTTGAAATTTATGTATATGCATATCGTTTATATATTTAACATCTTTGATAAGAAAAAGATATTGCTTGCCTACTTAAATAAGAGTTGAATGGACTTGTGACCAAAAGAAAAAAAAAAAAAAACTTAGGTGAGATATCCTTCTTATTAACAACAATAATAAGTGGCGGGATTTGAAAAGATCTAATAATACACAACAACGGGATAAGAAGATTTAGTAATACACGGGATTTAAAAAGATCTAATAATACGACTTTCTTTTAAGCATATCATTGGACCACAAATGTACACGAGAAGAATTCAAAGAAGTCTTTCAAGATGGAATAATATTTTGAGGAAGTAGTTGCTTTATGTGGATCAAGTTGGAGGATTCTCTATTGTGGGTATGGATTTAATAATAATGATAGAAATTGACTTGAGATTTGGCCGTGTTACAAACTCTTTAGAAAGTACTTATTTAGTGGGAGAGTGAAATGTAGAAGGTGTTGAGGTATATTGCTCCTGTCGTTTTCCTCCACAAGGTCTCAATCTTCTCTTTATATCCTTAGTTTTGGTCTCTTCCGTTTGGAACTTATGGACCTCGAGCAGTGACATCTTTCAAAACCCATTATCAATAAAGCCAAATTGGGGTAGCCTACTTGTTCTTTTCTTTTAAGCCACGTGGGTTTTGAACCAACCCTAAGCCATTAGTTACCAGAGCTTCTGGTATGGTTACTTGGTTAGTCATAGTTCAATTCGTACAAAAGGCAATCAAATATGTATGAATTGACATGCAATCCTTCACGGGGATTTTTGCAGTCGTGAAAGATCATAGGAGTCATGAGTGACATGGATATGGTTTCTGAATGCTCTGCTCCGGAGATTCTGACTTCTGACACGTATTTTTCACTAAGTGATAACCAGCTGTTCTCTTTCACTTCCAAAAGTCAATCTCACCATAAATTAGTTCAAATTCGATTAAAATAACGTTAAATTATTTAATTGTAAAAATTATTATCTTGATTATTTATTATTTATTATTTATTAATTGAGTTATAATAAAATTTGAGTTATTAATTATATTATTAAAAACTTTAACTAAATATTATAACAAAGACAGAAAATAAATAGATTGAGTATCACGTTGAAGATATTTGTGAAAACAGAACAGCTAATTGTAGAGAAGATATTGGTACTACTGTTTTTTTTTAATTGCGTTAAGAATCTTAACTTAATCCAACTAATCCTGAGTTCCTAAAATCCCACTTTAAAAATCTTAAAAGAGGTGAATCTGAAATTTCAAGATCTCTCAAGTTTCTACATAGCCTGTATATTTCTGCGTACAAACAATCGTCACATACTTGATTGGCTAACTGCTGATTAATCATTGGCCCTGCTCAGCATCAGGTTTTCAACAGCCCTCGGGTTCTCTAGTAGCTTCAACTTCTACACTACCGCTGGAAGTGAGACGTCCATAATTAATCCGATCAAAGAGCTTTTCTCAGGAGACTAGAGGATCATTAACAGAAAAAATTTCTCATTTTCCCTCATTTTACGTGACTTGAACTTAATATCTCCTTTAAGGGAGAGCCTTAAGTGAAGAGTTTACACTATTTAAGTCATTCCTCGTTATCTTGTACTATTGTTGTCTTTGAAGTTTTAACTGCTAACTTTGATTT
>JANZLH020000377.1:733705-745860 GCA_026770325.2 Erythroxylum fimbriatum
TTAATTTTACTTTAATTTTCTAAATTGTTCTAAAACCAAAAACCCCCTTTATTTTACGTGCATCAATTAATTTCGTTGCGAAAATTAACCGAACATTCCCTGTGGATTCGATCCCGACTTACCACAACTACAAATTTTAGTGTGCAGGGTCAGGTAAATTTTGCAGTGCATTCGACACGCCCTGTCAATTATTGACAAGAAATTTTAGTAAGTGGTTAAGAAAATGAAAAAGGACAGACTCGAGTTTAAACAGAATGGTAGGAGTTCATCGAACAACAACTTTAAACAATAAGCTAAAACTTAAAAGAGTGAAAGAAAAGTGAAAAAAATTCAATGCTATGAATGTCAAGGTTTCAGACATATGCAAGCAGAATGTGTTAACACCTTAAAGAAGAGAAAAGGAAAGTTTTATACGATTACATGGAGTGAGAATAAATTTGGAAGTGAGTATGACAGTGAAGAGGAATTTGTGAGCAATAATGATGCGTTAGTTGCTTTATACAACGGAAGTCCAGTATTTAACAACAATCAAGAAGGAAGAAACTGACGATGAAACTGTGGATAAATTAGTCCAAAATTTCAAGAAAAACGTAGATGAATCAGTACAAAGTTTAATTTCAGATTATGGCAGTAATGACAGTGATTTGAATTACAAGAGGGCAGATATTTGCAAAGCTTATGAGTTAATGTATTCTAAATGGGTGCAAACGTGCAAGAAGAATGAAAAGCTAAAGAAGGAAAAACTACTCTATGAAGAAAATCATTCAAGATTTAGAGAAGAATGTCAGTATGGAAAAAGGGATGAGAATGTTAAATGGAGGTTTTAAAAAGTTAGAAAAGTTACTAGAAATTGGTAAGGTTAAAGGACACCTTCAAAGCATTAACTATAAAGGTGAATGTTCAAAGTCGAATGATGAAAAAAATAGTGCAATAAGATCTATACAAGGAGAAACTTCGAGGAAGAAACAAAAATTTATACTTACATGTCACTTTTGTAGGGTTATTGGGCATATAAGATGGAATTGTTACAAGTTGCTATAAATGATAATTCAAAGGGGTCAAAACCAAAAATCTAGACATTCTTGGTTAAACTTTCAGCAGCAGCCAATGATACCAAAGCAAACTTGGGTTGGAAAAAATCAGCTTCACACATCATAACAGAAATGCAAGGGAGTTAATATTAGAAACTGTTCAGATCCACAGTTAGTTGTTACTAGAAAAGAAATCAACCAGACATTTGATGATAGAGATGGTGAGATAAGGAATAAGGCCAGGTTTGAATTTCTTCGAGGGGCTTAGGAACTGTGTGCTTTACATTTTGAAGTATTTTTTGACGTTGTTTTTTAAAAAAATGGGAGGTTTGAAGGAGTCAACTTTTAGACTATTTTGATTTTTTGATTTATGGGTTTTTCTAAGGTTCAAGTAATTGATACGTGTTTGGCTTTTTATTATATGTGAAAATGAGGCTCTGTTTGATGTTTTGAAAGTTTTGCTTTTGAACTTTGATTTACGAAGTTATGTCAAAAAAATGTTGATGCTTAGTTGGAGCCCTGTAGGAAGATTCATATTTTCTACGATTTGGTTTTTTAAGTTTTATCTTGGTTTCTCTATATCGTGGGCTGTATGAGTTTGGGTAATATGCGCTCATATGGTTTATGTGAGGAGAAGATTGATTAAGTTTGATTATGATTCGTCGAATGCATTTTTGGGGTTTCTGAATTTAATGAGTCGTATGCGGATGACTTTAATGTAAGTAATGATATGTTGGCTAGTGTTTTAAGTAGTAGTAAATTGTCATCTTGGTGTGCTTATGTTTTTTTTGCTGCACCTACTACTGATTTTTATGCTTCTTTATTTGCCAATATTGATCGCATTAAAGACATTCTTCGTTTTGATAGAGTTTATTTTCATCTGACATGACTGTTTAATTCAGGGGGAGATTTCAAGGTATCTCCGTGACTATTAGTCTTGCTTTTTGGCGTCTTTTTATCCCAAGAGGAAAAATGAGTTATTGTTTATTCAGATATTTGTCAAATGTGTATTGGGAAGTTATTTGGAACTCAAAGTTCGATTAAGGGGCAGTTACGACTTGATGTTATGTGTCCAATTATCCTCTTAAGGGGGAGTTTTGATATGTGACAAATAATGTCAAAAAGAGGGAGATTATTAAGAAATGTGTTATGATATTTTGGGCATTATTTGTAGTTGAACATATTTAATTATTTGAGGAATATTATTATGATGAATATTCTATCTTATGAGGGACTATTTGAATATGAGGTTTGTTTGAGATAAAAATTCTAGTCATGATAGGATTTGATTGAAATCAAATCACCATATCTTAACTAAGATAAGATATAGAGTTTTGGTGATTTTTGGACTCTTCTTGATAACCTATTTTAAAGATAATGATTATATAAGGTAGCTTAATTTTTAGAGATATCATTGACTATTTTGCAGTTGTAGTTTTGTTGTGTTTTATATGTTTTATGAGCTGATTGTATGTAGATAGACATCTATCTATCGCAAACTTTTCTGAGAATCACGTCACCTCGGCTAAACAGTTTTGGTGCTGCGTTTTCTTTGGTTGGTCCTGATACAGTTTGTCTTGGAGTGGACACTTTGAATTCTAAAACGTAAGAGATTGTTAGATTCATATCCAAGGTGACATTACTTGCATTAGGTAGGACTGGCCATATCTACTCATCTACAACGAATCCTCCACTATTGAAGTCATTATCTGAATGAATAAGTGTTAAGAAAAGACCTTCACTTAGTTTTGTGTGTATGGATGATCAGTTGAAGTACTTATCACCAGATAGTGGCTACAACAGATGGAATAGCAATGACACATAGAGCTCAAGTTGTGATATCCAATATGAATAAAAACACTTATTTTGTTGGTGATTTTTCAGATTGGGTAGCTGCATTTTTTGTCCATTGTGAGGGATTTTTTGGGCTGTCGATGATAATGATTTTCGTGCGAAAAGTCTCCAGCAGTCTTGGTATTTTTGCAGCTTTTCGTGTATGATGTTTTCGGTGGAAAGACGTTTGTTTCGTTGGTGACTTTTCAGCTGCTATGTGTAGGATGTTTCAGTGACAATATTGAAGTTTCATAGCAGATTCTTTTGATGGACAACTTCTCATTCTTTCGTTGAGGAAACTATATTGTTAGGGAAGTTGTTTTCTTTCTCGAGTGTCTTTATTTATGCTCATTGTTATTTCAATGACTTGAGTTATTTTATTTTCATCGTTTATTATCAAATACTGTTGAGAAAATCCTCTGTTGAGGTTAGTATGAGACGTTCGTACTATTGAATGTAATTTACTTTCATGGGTAATGAGGACGAAAGATAGTGTTAAGGATTAAGTGAGTCAGTTCTACAATGTCTTGAGTAAAATTATTGTTGTATCACATGTGAAAGTAATTAACCTGAGTGAGGGTCCCACAAAGATAGACAAAGTGTACTGAACTGTATTACCAAATCTCGGGTGTCTATAATACCTTGAGTAAAATTATTGTTGTATCACAGATAAAAGTAATTAAGCTAAATGAGGGCCCACAGAGATAGACAAAATGTGCCGAACTATATTACTAAACTTCGGATGTTAATTTATTTATTTTACATTTAATTTTTCTATTTTCGTTTGTAACAGAAACAACTGTGACTATATCAAAAATTTTGCTAAACTACTAAATCCTTTCGGATTTACGGTTACCTAATTCAGCAGATACTTTAACTCGCTTACAGCAAACATTTTATGACAGGGCCTCAAAGAATCATTCTATATACAAACATCTCTCTATTGTATTCACATTCTACATCTAACTCTTCATAAATATGCTTCCTCCTTTTTTTTTATTTTATAAACCTTCATACTATAAGCAAAGTCCTGACTAATCGAATTATGGCTTCTGGAGAAGTTGCAGAAACTAAAAGAAGACAGGTAAGCTGCCAACAAACGTGTCAGGAACTACTTAACAGGAAAGGTCAAATAGGAAGACCCCAGAATTCACGTACTACCCACATTGTCAAATCAGAAAATGGAAACCAACCTAGCCTGGAGTTGTAATACAATAATACGGCATCACCCATGTACACATTCTCACACATAGAGTCAAAGTGGCTGACCATCTCGGTCTTGGGAATTTGCTGGCACTGACACTGGCACTGGCACTGTAATTTTACTGTTCTAATCTTGTTTAATTTATCACATCCAGGTGTTTACGAGAGATCACATATGTCATTGTTGCATTGAATATGCATTAGATTTCAAAGAGGAGGAAATAAATAAGAAGACGCTACAGAATTAGAACAGTAAAATGGGTAGAGACGATCACGTCCCGTTGGATAGAGGGGGAGCGTCTTCTTGTTTGTTTCCTCCTCCTTGAAATCCAATGCATATTCAACGCAACAATGGCATATGTGGTCCAGCTTTTTTACACGTGAAGACGCTCCTGCTCTGCAAATTCTATAATTTGCAAGTCATCATTAATTCTTTGTTAGGCTTATTTGATATAACCCCAACGGTTGAGCCTATGACTTTCAGTCCCTCCAAATCTCTGACCCGTGTAGGGTCCTCTTTTGCTTTCCATGCTCAGACCCGTGCGTACGGTTTGACCTCGTTGGTCCGGTCCCAAAACTACGCAGAAATTATTTTGCGGTTGAATAGAAAACCGGTCAATCGGCTCAACCAAAGAGGAAGCAACCAAGAAAAAGATTTACTGAATCCAAAAGGTAGAAACTAATATTTTAAAAGTCAGAATAAAAGTTAAATTAGATATAAAACTTAAAATTTAAAAGGTTTAATCGATATTAGACTGTTGATTAAAGATTGAATAACATTAAAATAAGAGGTTTAAAAGATTTAGCAAGCATTAGATCGTTATAAAATCGATTAAAGATTAAATAAAATTAAAAAATTTAAAAAATAATTGAAAAACATTATTTTTACCCAAAAAATCTAAAATTTAATTAAAAAAGAAAACTGTTAAATAAAAATTGATCAGTTTATAAAAATTTATTAGTTTATAGGCAATTAATTAATAAACTAATAAATTTCAAACAACAAAGATTATTAAATTGAATCGATTTGAAAATTTAAAAATCGAACTACAAAATTGGTCAGCTTAAAATTTTCACTATTAAACCGACTGAACTAATTCGATTTTTAAACATTAGTGGAAACGATGTTAAGACTCGTAACTTATGGCCTTACAGGGAATACACTAAAAATTAACCATTTGAATTGTTATTCATGCCAATATTTAAAAAATATATGGATATTTGTTTGGGTCTTTTGTTTTCATTTATTACATGTCCATTAAAACTTTATATGTTTTAAGAAAACCATAATATAAATTGTGTGATTATAAGGTTTAACTTTAGTTTATCACATTAAAAAAAACATATATTGAATTATTGCTCCTTTAGATTTAAAGGCCCTGTTTGACAATCAACAGATTACATTAACTGTTAGTTGATTCTATCAACAGTTAGCTAACAACTAATTATATTAGTTGATTTGAATAACGAATAACATTAGCTATTTATTAAAGATCTTTGGTAAAATCAATTCTTTAGTATTAAGTGTTTAAGTGTAAAATGACTTATGAGAGCATGGTATTAAAAAAAAGAATTTATAAGACCATGAATAGATATTTAATTTTACAAAAATTTAAGTTTTTAACTTTAATAAAAAATATAGAATATTCTTAAAAATTTTGTCACCATAACATATTGTTTATTTTGTAACCAAAAAACTTATTTCATTAGTAAAAAAATACTCCCAAGCTTTTTAATTAAAAAATTTACTTCATTATAAAAACTTTTATCACTGTAGAATACATGCATAATTTTTATTTATGCATAATTTTAAGTTTGAATTATCCACAATATCACTATAGCATAATTAGCATAATTCAAAATTTACAAAAGGAGGTTATAATTGGTTTTTTACCTTTTAATTTTTGGTTGATCATAAAAAAAGCTCCTCTTATGGAACTTTTATAAATCAGCTTATTGGAGTTAAATAAGCTAACCAATAAATCATTCATCAAACATATCAATAGCTTTTTAAAATTGCAAAAAAGTTAACTTTTAGTCGAGAAGTTAAATAACAACTTATCAATTGTTTGTCAAACACTTTTGAAAATTGTATATATTTGTTTTTTGAAAATTGTATATATTTGTTTTCATTTTAATAGTGTATTATTTTTTGAAAATGCATATATAATAACCTTATATGATGATTAATAAATATATGTGCTTAAACATTATTTGCATAAGATTTAAAAATGTCGAATCCTATTTAATCATTTTAAATCTAATCCAACCAATCAGAAATTCACATATAGTCTTCATGAAAATTTAAAGTCTAGACTTCGAGATAATCGAAAATCTCAGCAAAATCACTACTACTTATCTAATGTCGATTTCATAACTTGTAGAACACGACGGTTTGTTGGGAAAATAATTTACAAGATTTCTAATCACAATGCTGTTATTTCTTAATATATTTCTTTACGTTCATCTAATTTTGTAGTTATTAAATAAAATAATATTATTTTGATTTAATTTAAATTTTGAATATTAATCAAATCGAATCTAAATAAAATGTCATTCCTAAAAAATATACCAATATTAGGACTTTTAATTATTCAATTGTTTAAATTTGTTGTATAATCTTTTCAGGTTTTTTAATTTGGTGTCAATTTTTTTAAAGTTTTCAATTTAATAAATAAAATTTTCAAATTTGTATAAATTAAGGTAAAATGTTATTTTTGATAATGCATTATATTCACTAAATGTTACGTAAATATTAATCTATTAGCTAAATCAAAAAGTTAATATTTTAAACTGAATTATTAAAATTTTAAAAAGTAATCACGTAATTTAAAAATTAAAAGTCTGGTTATTTAATTTAAAAAACTCAAAATGTTAACATCTCTAAGGAGTATACAAGAAATGACAGAATCTCCCTAACATTTGGAACTCGGAGGCAGTTTGAGGCTATGTATAAGACCAGACCGTATGTTACTACTACGTGGTACCTAAACCTTCGGTTACAATTACGTATGTACATAAGCTGGAAGTAAGCGTTTAATAGCGCCACTTTTATGTCTCTTCCGCTAAATTTGGCGGCACCAAAACCGCTAAACTCCACTTCCTCACTCACCTTTAAACTACTCATCATCTTTCTATCTTAACGTCCTCTTTCTCTAGATTTTATCAATCTGGGCACCGTGGATTTGGCAGTTTAATCATTACAAAAACCCATGTTCCATTTTTAGCTCTTGAGGTTATCGTAGCGAAAATGGGATACTTTGACAGTATCGGTTGTGTGTCTGGTCTGTTGTGCGAGGAAAAAGAAGCTTCTTGGTTCACTGACAAAGGAAATGGCGATACTTGTACCTTTGACTACCAAGATGATTGCATTGTTTTAGGTTGTGAGGACATAGAGTACATAGAGAAACTAATTCAGAAAGAGACCGCGTTTGGATTTGAATGTTGTGTTCCCTCTGATCGTTGGTCAAGAACCAGCAGTGGATGGTTGAAATCTGCGCGCTTGAATGCCATTGAGTGGATTTTCCATGTTCGTGAAGAGTTTCTGCCTTTTGAATTTTCCCATGTTTCATGTTTGCTGTGATTTGATTTTCTCTGGCTTGCTTTCAAGATTGAGTTCTAAATCCTTGGTTCCGTTTTGCTTACAGACTAGGGCAGCTTTTGGATTGCAATTGCTTACAGCTTATCTCTCTGTGACTTACTTGGACCGGTTTCTTTCGAAGAGATCGATTGATGTAAATAACAAATCCTGTCTTGTCCTAAAGGTTTTCATTTTTCGCTATGGCAATGGTAATGAGTTGATGTTGGTTTCAGGAGGGGAATTTGTGGGCTGTTCGATTGTTGTCCGTGGCGTGTTTGTCAATAGCGGCGAAAATGGCGGAGTGTACAGTTCCAACCTTATCAGAGTTCACAGTTAAAGATTATTGCTTTGAGAATGAGGTGATTCAGAGAATGGAGTTATTAGTATTAACTACTTTGGAGTGGAAAATGGCCTCAACCACTCCTTTCCTCTATCTACCTTACTTCTTTAACAAAATCTGTGGTGAATGTATAACTAAGGAACTCGTCTCTAGAGCTGCAGAGCTCATCGTGGCAACGGTGAAAGGTGAATCTTTCAAATTGAACACTCCTAATCCAATTTGATCTATGTATCTATGGCGTGTTTGTTTGCTAAGCTGGACTTGGACCTCCTTTTCTTCTCAGATATCAATTCATTGGATCATCGACCGTCTGTTGTCGCAGCTGCAGCAGTATTAGCTGCATCTAATAGCCAGTTCACAAGAAAAGACATGGAGCTGAAGACGAGCCTGATTTCACTCTGGGATTCGCAAGAAAATGTAAATTTGGCCCGATTAAGGTCCAAAATTTTAATTTCATATGCCAGTATTAAACAAATGATCTTTTGTCAACTAACACAGCATTTATTGTCATCTCTTTTTTCGACAACAGGAACACATATTCTCCTGTTTTCTTGCAATGCAGCGTCTGCAAATGGAAAAGCTGAAGACTCCCAAACTTGTGATTTCTTCCACCTCATCATCAATTCTTTCAAGCTCAGTAGACGTTAAAGAGAACTCTGCGCTCACCCTTGGAGCTGGCATCAAAAGAAGATTGACATTTGACGACTGGGACCTAAATTCTCCTGCAAGCAAAATTTGTCGGTGATGGGGAGTTTAATGGATAGCCTTTTAAGGAGTAACTGGATTCATTATTGGGTTACAACTTACAAGAAGAGCATTTCCCAGAGAGCAGCTTGTCATTATTCTCAAACGGTTGGGTTTATAGGCAAGTGAGTGTTATGTACCACTTTATGGTGTGGTTTGGAGTAGAGGATGGAGTTCAATTTTCCATTGATTATTTGACAGCTCAAAAAAATGATATAGGAAAGGGAAGATATGTGTATAAAGTATTCGTTTTTAACATACTTTAAGATGTAAGAAGCTGATTCAAGTCCGAAAGCCAAATAAGGTGGAAGAGGGACTTGGAGAGTGTCAGAAGGCCATTGAAGACTGTTTGATAGCATTCTTTGTATTGTTTGCATTTTCATGAGTCCTCGGTCACCAACACCTTTTTTAGTTTGTTTGATCCTTTTCTCCCCCTTTATCAGTTTTTGATGTATGTTGAGAAGAGAATTATGAATATCAGTTAAATCTTTCCCTACCTTTTGATGGGGACTTGGGATGCTTCCTATGTCTTTCAAAAGGCTGAAAGCCACGAGGAATGAAGAATTGGTTTTGTTTGATTTGACATACTTGTGCTGCATTTGGGCCATTAAAAAAGTGAATAAAGTTGAAATGTGATTAGATCTGTTTGGAATGTTGATGGCGAGTGGGATGTTTCCTTTTCCTGTTCGCGAGTACAGTGTTTGCTGGTATCTTGCTTCTTTGGAAAGTACATTATAGTGTTTTACTTGGATTATTTGATGAGTTAGCAACCCAGAGTCAAGCGACAAATTCAATTCAAGTGAGACTTATAAATTTTAACGTGTTATCAATATTAGCAAACAATTCTTTTTAAAGTTGGGGGAGTTTGTAATGTTATTAAGCTGCTAAGAAAAGCACGTCATCAGAGACCATGCTTTCTCAAAGTTGGCAGCACTGAAGGTCCCATATGGCCATTGTTTTCATCAATTCATGTGAATGCTGATATTTGCTCCCTTGAATGGTGGTTGTAGGATCCAATCCATCATCATGAATTTACAGACCTTTGTTTTGGGGTGAACGGGGAGAGATAGGGTATGAGTTTCGGGCAAAATGCTGTCAGATGCTCCACATTTCCACATGCCTCCGTAAGGGTCCTACGATAATCCAGTCTGGCATAGTGGAACAATTTTGTTTTGCTTCGCAGTAAACTCCAGTGGTGCTTAATGAAGGATGACAGTACGTTCCTCTTCTGTACATATGGCTGTTGAAAATCCGAAAGGATATAGTATCGCAGAAATTCTAGCTCTGTCGCAATTGTTTTGAATTATATCTATGGTTGCTTGATATAAAGCAACTGTATTAGCAATTTATAAATTTTCTAGCACAAACGAAAACAGAAAAATTAAATGGGAAATAAACAAATCAACACCTGAAATTTAGTAACACAATTTGACACACCTTATTTACGTCTACGGGACCCTCACTCAGCTTAATCATTTTAACCAAAAAACAACAATAGTTTTACTCAAGACATTACAGAGTCGATTTACCCTATCCTTGACATCATCCCTCGTCTTCACAACCTATGAAAGTAATTCACACCTAATAATACGATCACCTCGTGCTAACCTCAGTAGAGAATTTTCTCAACAATGTTCGATAATAAAGATGATAATAAAATAACTCAAGTGATTGAAATAATAAAGAGTACAAAAAGAGACACTTAAGAAATAAAACAACTTTCTTAGCAATATAGCCTCGTCAACAAAAGAATAGGAAGTTGTCCATCGAAAGATATGTTGTGAAGCTTCAATATCATCATTGGAGCATTCTACGCACAGTAGTTACAAAACGTCTCAAATCAACAAACTTTTCATCACCGAAATGTCATACACGAAGAGCTGCAAAAACACCAAGGTTGTTAGAAGTTTTTCACCCAAAAACCACTATTGTCAACAGCCCAAAAATCCCCTCGTGATGGACAAAAAACATAACACCCCAATTTGAAAAAATCACCGAAAATCAACTTCCAAAGATCACTCAAACTCTCCTAGAAATCCAGCTGCCAAATTACACACACTCAACCACCAAGACAACACTCAATTGTCGTTAAAAAACCAAGTTGCAGAAAATCACACACTTGACATACAAACATAGCTACAAAGATCCCAAAAGCTTATGGAGTTTTTGCATATCACAGATCACAAACAACAACCACAAATTCAACACTCTACCGGCAATGAACAACCCAACAAAATCATGCAAATATCATAGAAATACCAGCTATCAAAATCCACACACTAGACACCAAATAAGCTCTCAATGGTCGTTCAAAAAGCACCAGAGAACACAACACAAAGTCACACGCAATTAACAATTTTTCAACCCCCAAAATCATGTTATCCTTGACAGAAAATTTAGCAACATATAAGGATAATATCTCCACAAAATCAGCTGCAAAATATCATCCAAGATAGCACAAAAATCCTAGCTGCCAAGTCACCATATGTCTATCATTCCTCCACATAAAAATGACACTACTTAAGCCCACACATCACGTGAAACACAACCAAAGATAGCTACAAATATTCAAAACAAATCTCTAAAGATATTGTTACCTTAAATAGCCATTATCCTTAAAATCGACTATACATTAAATGTCATCTTGATTAGAATTTTAAACTTAATCAACCTTATCTTGAAAGCATCCCACATAAGTCCAATTTCAAATAATGCCCAAAATTATATAATAAGATATTATAACGTATATCTTAACAATCTCTCCCTTTTTGACATTATTTGTTATATATTGAAACTCTCCCTTAAGAAGATAATTAGATACATAACATCAAATCAACATAATATATAGGAACCCCCCTTAATCGAATATCGAGTTTCAAATGACATCAAGTCCTTCAAGTTCAAGAAATATTCAAAGAAATAATAATCCCAAATAAACAATTATTTAATCATCCAAATTTCTTTCATTGGGATAAAAAGATGTCAAAAAGCAAGATTAATATTCACACATATATCTTGAAATCTCCACCTGAATGGAACAGTTACAAAAAATTATCTAATATCTACCATTATGGACAAAACAACCCCAAAATGAAGAATGCCTTTAATGCGACCGATCTTTATGAATAAAGAAGCATAAAAATTAGAAATAAGTGCAGCGGAAGAATCATAAGCATGCCAAGATGCCAATTTACCACCAGTCAAAATACTAGCTGACATATCATTACTCGCATTAAAGTCATCCGTATACGACTAATTAAATTTATACACCCCAAAAATGTATTCAACGAATTATAATCAAACTTAATTAATCTCCTCCTCACATAAACCATATGAACACAAATTACTCAAATTCATACAAGCCACGATATAGAGAGAAATCAAAATAAACTTGAGAAACCGAAATCATAGAAAATCTGAACCT
>JANZLH020000377.1:745960-769366 GCA_026770325.2 Erythroxylum fimbriatum
TTCAAGCTTCTCCAGATAAATATGAAGCTGCAATTAGAGCGCAGGCATGACCTTAGGCACTTTTTATTCTCTTCATGGAGATGTATTGGCAGTATATTCTTACCTCAGTATTGTTCTGAATTCTACAGGACAGTGATAGATTGATGGATATGCTGACATATCCCCAAGTTGAAGATGCAGTGAAAAAGAGGGTTGAAATGAAAGACAAAACTTTTGGAATGGAGGTAACAATACCTGGAGCTGGAGATGAAACCGCGCCTATATATGAAATCCATCTTAGTTTGGTTACAGACTTGTATGATGACTGGATAATGCCATTGACAACCTGGTTTCTTTTTATCCATTCTATCATGAGTTTCTCACAACTTCATTTAAATTACAACATCTTTTTTTTAATTGTTTATATCATTATAAGAAGTTCTATGATAATTTCAAGAATTAAACATTTCGCATTTTGGCACAAAAATATTTTTAAACATAAGGATTTGTCATTTATAGACAATACATAATCAATAAAAATGTACAAATTAACTTAAACACTACTTTCTTTTCACTTTGTATTTACAAAATATATCTCTTGCACACGGAGCCAGACAATCTCATGTCTCAACGAAACTACCTATTTTTGCACTATCGTAATTAATATTATTGTTTTGTCGTGAGTTATTTATCATCACATCGTTCACACCATGTGGTGGTTGTGCTTGTAAGAATTATATAAAAAATAGTATCATTAGTGAATTGTAAATAAGTTACAAAACATAATGTCATTAGTAATAATATTCTGGTAAAAGATAAATACTAATTGGGAGTAGGTCATGTATATAAAAAATGAAATACTTTCAGTAGAATTTGTTTGACTTGAACTGACAAAGACAATTTATCATTAAAAAAGTTAAAGAGTATAAAATAAAAATGTTAAACTAATTGATAAAACATATAATCTTTTTTATTAAAAAAGAACACGTGTAAAAGATATGAATTTCAAGAAAAAAAATATAAATAGAACCTTAAGATTAAATGATAAGTTGATATTGCAATATAATTTGTTTAAATTGAATTTGATATTGTAATATAATTTGTTTAAATTGAATTTGATATTGTAATATAATTTGTTTAAATTGAATTGAGAGAGATAACCTATCGTCAAAAAAGTTAAAGGAACAAAAGTTGGTTATGACAAGCGGCTAACCTGATTGGTGCGTCGCGTGGCTTGGGCCTCCTCTCGCTTGGAGAGATTGGCGGTGAAGCGAACTTTGGATTCTTCACCTACCCACAAACCTTTCTCCATTTCTTCAACGTCTCCTCCGACGAGTGCTTCGCTTTCACATCAAACTCACTCAAAAGATTCTCCGTTTTAAACTCACTATACCTACGTACGCCCTTAAACAAGCCACCAACAAATCCCAGAACGTTTAAATAAACCCTGGAATCCGGAAACGTATTAAACCATTAGAAGAAGAAGAAGAAGTCACGTCAAGCACACAGAGAGAAGTTTCAAGCACATTGCTTCTGTTTTACGATATTATTTTCTCAACAGTAATTTGTACTGACAAACTGTTTCCGGGAAAATGTGGAACAAAGAGCAAGAAGATAGAGACCATGAGGAGTGAAACACAGCAAAGGCGCGAGTATTCCTAGGAACTTGTAACGGTATCTCTTCATACTTCCCTGGTCTTCTGGTACCATACTGGACTGCATCTTCATCTAACCTCTCTATTATTTGTACGTACATGTATACTTTCTCATCTTGATCATTATATGTCACCTCTTACTTTTTATTGTCATGTGGCACGTAATTCCTGATATGAATTCTCGGATAGAATTGGCAAAGAGTAAACACGTGCAACTTTTTTATGATATAATGTTTAAAACCTTTCTTAACCTCCAGTTCGATTTTTAAAAGATTGGATTTATACCCTCTTGAAGAGAACAGAGACACCTGTAGGACGGTTTGAGAACAAATGGAAGCCATAGGGTATGGCGAAGAAGAAGACAAGAACCAGAGTATCATGTAGTCTTTCCATTTATCTGTCATTCTATCGCACCTCACGGTTCTAATCCGTATCATTCCTCAACATAACGGGGCCAAAACTATAAATCAAACAAAAACAAAAGAAGGAAACACAAATTCAAGACTGGTTAAATCCTCATCTGCTTCTCAGAAGCCAAAGCAGAATGACCTGTCTGCCATTATAGTTAGAAGTACCCATTATAGAAGGCATCACCTAGACTTCAGAAAAAGGAATAATTGCCATGTTGAAGATGTAGCTCAAACAGGAATCATCTTCACACCTGCAGCAACAAGAATCCCCACGAGTCCAATGAATATGCTAAGGAACCACTGCCACATAGTGAGAGGTGATGTATTGGCTAAAGTGTCCAGGAACTCAATGATTGTGATCTGGAAAAGAACAATGAGTCCTAGAACAGCTATAAAAACATAGTTACAGAGTATGCCTCTAAAAGCATTCTTTTCATTCAGTTTGCGGGAGCTTATCAGATTGGAGACCTGCAAATAAAATCAAGCCCCCTGTCATTAACCTTGAGCTGTTACAGCATTGGACATTTTCCATAACAGTTGTCGGGTATTTTCAATACACATACCTGACAAAAGATGAACGTGTTGAATATGAATGTGTCAAGGATTAGATTGGAATCTGGATCATCAATATGTAGTATTTCTTTTCCTTTTGCCTGAAGAAACCATATTATTGTGAACTGATATAGGAATTGTCCAAAGATGTTCCTATACATGACACTGCTGATAACACTTCCTTTTCTTCCATCAGGTGGATTCGTCATAAGATTATCATCTGGAGCCTCAGCCGCCAGGGCAAATGCTCCCAATGTGTCTGTGATCAGGCTAACCCATAAAAGCTCAACATCGGAGAATGGAACACTTCCTGAGGATTGATTTCAAGCAAAATTACAAGCTTTATGTTGTAGGGTAGCTGAGACACAGCTTTAAATAATTCATCAGATAGAATTGAACTTCTGACCTGTCAACCAAGCTGAAGAAATGTTGAGAATTAATGCGACCACATTAACAGTCAACTGGAACTGTATAAACTTTTTAATATTCATGACAATCAAACGTCCCCATTTGGCCCCCCTGACAATTGTGGAGAAATCATCATCTAGAATTATCACATCAGCACTCGCCTTGGCCACCTGAAGTTTGGGAAAAAGAAAAAATTTTGAGTTTCAGAAGTTTTCTTTCTCAATCATGAAGCTAAAATTGCTTTGAAGAACACCGCTATAAACATAAATGAACGACATAGATCCTGTAAAGTTTTGACCATCAATTCATAACCAGGAAAAGTACGTAGATTTATAAAATAATACTCACCTCAGTTCCATGAATCCCTGTTGCTAGACCTATGACTGCTTCATTTAGTGACGGGGCATCATCGGCTCCAGCACCAGTGACTGCAACAACTTCGTTGAAAGTAGTTTGTAAATGCTTCACCAGTGAATGCTTATCTAGAGGAGAAGATCGAGCTATCACCTGTAAGAAAAGATTGACAAAAAAGGAGATGATTTTGAGAAAAATATTTTGCACTCACACTTGTTGCAAGAATATGCTAAAAGGAATGAGGTAAGCACCTGAATTTTGGGGATAAGTTCAAGTAATTCTTCCAAATTCTTCTCACGGAAATCAGCACCTTCAATGGCTATACCATCTTCAGTAAGAATTCCACATTCCCTAGCAATTGCCTTAGCAGTATCAATACTGTCACCTGTAACCATTCTAACAGTGATACCAGCAGCATGACAAGCAGCAACGGAATCCTTGATCCCAGGACGAATTGAATCTTTAATGCCCAAAATTGCAATGCAAGTATATCCAGAAGATGGAATGGGATCGCTTGTGCAGAATCCATCTTCCAGTTCAGTAGAGGCAAGACACAGAGTCCGAAGACCCTCACCAGCAAACTGATTGATTGCAGATTTCAGATAGGCAATGAATGCTTCATCAAGGGGAACAACATTACCGTTGGAATTGATCACCTTGTCACAGAGAGCTAAAACTATCTCAGGAGCACCTTTACAGTAGGCTCGAAAACCTCCGTCAGGCAACTCTGCCACAACTTGCATCTTCTTCTTTGCGGATTCGAAATGTTCGACTTTAACAAGTTTCAGTTTTCCTCCCTGATCCTGGAAATTTCCACCAAGAGACAATCCAAACTCCAACAATGCAGTCTCAGTTGGTGTTCCCCAAATCTCAAGTTTGCCATCATTATTGACAACTTCACTGTCTTTATTTACAAATATTGATTGTACTAGAAGTCTTAGAGCAGTGTCTGGGATCTCAGAGCAAAGGCTTGAAGGATTATTGTGTCTGCCCACATCCTTGACATTCATGCAAAAGCATAATTTCAGAACACTCATCTGGTTACTAGTTATGATCCCTGTCTTATCAGTACAAATGTTGGTTGCTGTTCCCAAGGTTTCACAAGCTGCCATCTGCCTGAAAAGTGCATTATCTTTTACCATATTATTCGTGGAAAAAGCAAGATTTAATGTCAGAGCCAATGGTAGTCCTTCTGGAACTGTAATGCCAAAGATTGTAAAAGAAATAGTGAAGTACTTAAACATCTCCAATGCATCATAACCTGACCACCTCCATATTGTTTCCTCTTGCAGTTTATGGGTCAATAATCCCTTCATCAATACTGAAAAGGTCACCAAGGCTAAATACTTGCCTATCTTCCCTATAATCTCCACTAATCCGTTCAGTTTCACCTGAAACGGCGTCTCATCATACCCCCCTTTGTCATCAGCTGCCACGAATTTACCCCAACTAGTTCTCATCCCAACAGTTGTAACCATCATCTTGCATGATCCATCAAGGACTTTAGAACCAGAAAGTAGAAAAGGATTTTCAGTATCCACCTTGATTGGCTCACTATCGTCAGTTACACTCGATTCATCAACGGAGACAGGAAATCCAGAAACAAAGACACCATCTGCAGGGACTTGGTCTCCAGTTGTAAGATGGACGACGTCACCAGGCAGTAATTCATTTGACAGCAATTTTTGCCTATATCCATCTCTAGTAACCCGAACCAGGGTTTTCTTTTTCTCAATCTCCCAATTCCTAAATTTTACAGACTGCCAATAATCATTTGTTGCAGTAACAAAGACAACCAAAGAGATGCTAGCAACAATGACCAAAGCATCATGTGCTCGGTTATCCCATCCTTCTGTCGCTATTCCAACGACCAGCGAGATGAAAGCACAAATTGCATCAATGATCAAAGTCAGGTCTTGGAGGGCTTCCCAAGCAAATCTCCAGAAACTTGAAGTTTCCCCATCCGGGATTTTGTTGCTTCCATAAATTGTTTCTCTGTTTTCTAGACCATTTTTTACTGTGAGCCCATCTTCAGTGGATGAACGCACCTTTTTCGCTATCCCTTCTACTCCGCCATGAATTTTAAGCTTTTTCAGGTTTCGGGATCCAACAATTAATTCTAATTCTGAAGCACAAATCTCAAAACCAGCAGTTGCTACTTCCTCTGGAACAATGTACTCGTGCTCGGCTGTTTACCAAACATGGTTAGAAAAAGAAAATTTCTCAAAAAAAGTTCAATTTTTATGCAAATGACGAGTTTTGTTACCGATCCCCTGGATAAACTGGAGTGCAGCCTTGGAAACTAGTACGGCGATCCTCAACTTTTCCTGAAGTACAAAGCACACAAGAAGTTTGAGTTGTTATTGAAACGAGTGACAGCAACTTTAGTAAGAAGTAAGAACCGAAAGTTTGCAGTAACAGGATAGAACTTGTATTTCCCGGTTAAGAAATGTGTCAAATAGAAGAAATAAAACTAAGTGAAGACCAAACTACTTGATATCAGAGTAAGGAAAGCTCACAACACACAGGTAGAGACAAAGATCAAAACCTGCTGCATACGGCGAACTACTGCAGCCTCCTGACGTTTTGAGATGTTTGCAGTGAAACGGAACCTACGCTTTGGGTTCTTCGCCAACCCGCATAGCTTCCTCCATTTCTGCAAAGCCTCTTCTGATGAGTGCTTGGGCTTCACCTCGAAGTTCTCGTTCAGGTACGACTCCATGTCCTCTTCTCAGTTCCAGCTCTGGCACTCTCTCTACAGAGAGACACAACAGAGAAGAGGGCTCCTCAAACCCGCGTTATTAGCTATTTTGGAGCTTGGAAAAAGAAGAACAAAATCTAGTAGAAGCCAATAGCAAACAAGGAAATAATGAGGAAACCCATTCCTTGACCGTGAGGTTTCAAGGAAGCTGCAAGCAGGAACAATGACCTAATGCCAGCAAACTTTCAAAAAGAAAAAATTGCAACTTTCTTTGGGCAAAAAGCAGGGCAATAGAACCATAACATCACACTTCATGACATCAGACATTGCTCAGTTTTAAATAGAAAACAAAAAGGGTAAAGACAAGAAAACTTGCTTTTCTAATGGCTACCACCGGTGCTATATGGTGGTGGTGATATTCAGTATTGCTACGCCTATGTACTTGCTTATTATATATTTTATCTCTGTTAAAGAGATGGATATAAATGTTGCAGGAATGTTCAGTACGAATTTGCATTCGAACTGGTCCGAAAAGGACCCATAAAAGGTCCAATTTTTCAGCTGAAAAAATCATCAGGAACAATTACAAGGCTTCTATATTATCCAAAAATGCTTGAAAGGTCCATCCTTTTCGAAAAGGACATAAATGTTTTCACCGGACTGCATGATTTCTAGACCACAAACAGCAATTGTGAACAATTTCTCGGGGAACCTCACTCCGCCGAGTTGGTCCATAAATGTTTCATGGTAACATCTGAGAAAATTCTAGGTACTAAGCCTACGGGCGCAACAAATGGCGCGTAGGGGGACAAACGACAATCGACTCATATATCTTCTCTTCGGAGAAGCTGAGGTCTGGCCCACCAAAATTTTCATGCGTCCATCTGTCACCCTTTCCTACCATTTTACCAGTATTTGATGTCTGCGATTCTTTTCCCTCCGTTTTCATTTTCCTGTTGCCATTTTATGGGTTTTATGTAAGAAATGTGGATACTTGCTTCCACCATACTGATTTTCTGTATCTTACTCGATCAGTTACTCTTATGTTTCTCGAAAGAGTTTCAAAACTTTACCTTCAATTCGACATAAATTTCTGAACCTGAGCGTCTTTCTAGGCTTTCCCGAGTTCAGTGCCTGAATTATCCAGATTTCTGATCTTGTAAGCACGATAAAGTCCAGTGTTTGAATGTTTCCCTAAAAAAAGCTAAATCTTGATGGAACAGAACGTTTTACACTGTCATGATTGGTGGAAGCAATAAATGTTTTAATGAATTAAATTCAATTATACTGTTTATGATTATGAGGAGCATTTTGAATCACAAAGTTGCTGCATATGAGCAGCACCCTTTTTACAGGTCCTGGAACTAAAATCAATGAGCAAAGAAGTAACAACTGTCAGAAACCAATTATCTACTGAATCACAATTTTCTTACAGATTCTTGGCAATCTAAAAGATGTATAGAAATATGTTTTTCGACAGCCAAGAAGGTGCAACAATGCAAAAGAAAAAATGTCTCGATACCACGAAGATTTGGTTTTAGAAGCAGACTTTTGTTGGCATCAATAACCAACAATACTTCCCTGAGAAAAAAAAATGAAAGTAGCTTCTAAAGTTTCCAATGCAACTAATAAAAATGGCATCTCTGAGATGAAGTTCACACACTTATCATCTTCAATGCAGCAGAAATCGGCATGCCTAAAAATCCGATGAATATGCTAACGAACCACTGCGACATACTGAGAGGCGTTGTATTTGCAAATGTACCGAGGAATTCGACGATTATTATTTGGAAAGCAACTGTGCAGCTAAGGACAGCAATGAAAACATTGTTATCGAGTATGCCTTTGAAAACATTTATTTGTTCCATCTCGCGAGAGCTTATCTCATTGAAAACCTGCAGAAAGAAAGGAAGGTTAACTCAGAACTTCCTATCAAGCTTGAGTTGGCAGAGAAGAGTTGCCAAGAAAAGTTCACCTGGCAGAAGACGAATGAGTTGAATATAAGCGTATTCAGGACTAGGTCAGAGTCCGGGCCGTGGAGGTTAAACATAGCTTTTCCTTTGGCCTGAAGATACCATATCACCATAAACTGGTACAAAGATTGACCTAAGATATTTCTCCACATCACATTGCTGATAAAGTTCCCTTTACGACCAACCGGTGAACGCTTCATAAGTTCATTGTTTGGAGGCTCAGTTGCAAGTGCAAGGGCTCCTAGAGTATCCATTATCATATTCACCCACAGAAGCTGAACTGCTGTGAGTGGAGCACTCCCTGGAAGTATGATTGGTAGAGAACTGATCAATACACAGAAAAACTTGCTTGTATACAGAAAAATACATATAGTTCGTGGAATCCTGACCTGTTAAACAAGCTGAAGAGAAGTTGACAATTAGTGCAACCACATTGACTGTGAGCTGGAACTGTACAAATTTTTGAATGTTAATGTAGACTGATCGTCCCCATTTAGCCACCGTCACAATAGTTGAGAAATTATCATCCAGAATAATGACATCAGCACTCTCTTTAGCCACCTGAAGTTCAGGAATCAATCAGTAGTCATAATGTGAGTAATAAAATTTTCGACCATATTATTCTATATCATCGGAATACCAACCTCAGTTCCAGCAATGCCCATTGCTAGACCAATATCTGCTTCATGAAGTGCTGGGGCGTCGTTGGTTCCATCACCAGTCACTGCCACAACTTCACCAAACGTAGTTCGCAAATGTGTCACTAGTTTGTGCTTGTCAAGAGGTGAAGATCGAGCCATCACCTGCAAATGGATTCATAGTTATGGGTCCTAACAAGCAAATGCTTATTATTATTTAGATAATTAGTAGCGTGAAGGTTATTTCTGAACATGAAAGCTGGGAACTACCTGAAGTTTAGGAACTATTGTCATTAGTTCTTCCACACTCTTTTCTCGAAAGACTGGACCTTCAATGGCTATACCATCATCAGTAAGAATCCCGCATTCCCTTGCTATAGCCTTGGCAGTGTTAATATTGTCTCCTGTAACCATTCGTACAGTGATACCAGCTGCACGACAAACTGCAACAGATTCCTTGACACCGGGACGAACAGGATCTTTAATGCCCACTATTCCTATACATGTGTACCCAGAAACTGGAATGGGACTGTCAGGAGAAAATTCACCTTCCAGTTCCATATATGCAAGACACAAAGTCCTAAGAGCCTCATTAGCGAACTGCTCGATTGTAGCCTTAAGATGGTTGAGTGATGCTTCGTCTAGAGGAACAATTTCTCCGTTTGGATTGAGTACTTTCTCACAGGAAGCCAAAACAATTTCTGAAGCACCTTTACAATGGGCTCGAATGTGTCCTTCAGGATCCTTTAACACTACTGCCATCCGCTTCTTTGTTGAGTTGAAAGGCTCAACTTTGATAACTTCAACTGCTTGTCGTTCTGCCTGGAAGTCTCCTCCCAGAGACAAGCCAAACTCCAGTATAGCAGTCTCAGTAGGTGTTCCTAATATTTCCAGTTTTCCATCCTTGTTAATGACGACTTCACCTCCAGTATTATTGAATATGGATTGTTTCAGAAGTTTTATTGCAGAATCAGGGATTCCAGAGCTTAAACTAGATGCATCACATGGTTGTCCAACTTCCTTGACACGCATGGAAATACATGCTTTCAGTACAGTCATATGATTAGTAGTAAGTGTACCAGTTTTATCGCTGCAGATAGTTGTGGCTGATCCCATAGTCTCACAAGCTGCTAGATGACGCACAAGAGCCTTATCATTCATCATCTTCTTCATAGCAAAGGCCAAGCTCAATGTGACAGCCAATGGCAACCCTTCTGGAACTGCAACCACCACAATTGTAACTGCCACTGCAAAGTATTCCAACATTTCCAATGCATCATCTGCAGACCAATCCAAGTGAGTCCCTTGTCGCCATTTTCGGCCAGCTAATCCTTGCACTAGAACGGCAAAAGTTACTACTGCAAAGAAAAGACCTATCTTCCCGATAATGGTTGCCACTCCATTTAATTTCACCTGTAAGGGCGTTTCATCATCTCCTCCTTCACTGAGAGTCGCCATCAGTTTACCCCATTGAGTTCTCATTCCTACAGTAGTAACCAACATCTTGCACGATCCATCCTGAACCTTAGTTCCAGAAAGCATATAAGGATTTTCAGAATTCACCATTACAGGCTCACTTTCCCCAGTTAAACTTGACTCGTCGATTGACACAGAAAATCCTGAAACAAAAAGACCATCAGCAGGCACTTGATCTCCAATGCCTAGATGTACAATATCTCCAGGAAGTAGATCATATATCGACAATTTCTGCCTAAACCCGCTTCTTGTGACCTGAATGGCGATCTTCTTTTTCTCTTTATCCAAATCCCTGAATTGCAGTGATTGACGGTAATCACTAGTTGCTGTGACAAGCACAACCAACATGATGCTTGCAACAATTCCAAGACCATCATGGGCTCCCTTTGGCCATCCCTCAGTTGCAATGCCTACTATTAAAGACACAAAAGCACACACTCCAAGTATCATAAGAGTCATATCATGAAGAGCTTCCCATAAAAATACCCAGAAACTTCGAGCTTCACTTTCCGCGAACTTATTGATTCCAAAAAGCTCTTGTCTGCAATTGAGTTGAGCAGCATCTGCAGTAAGCCCATTAGTGGTTGATGTGGAGAGCTTTTTTGCAATACCAGAGACGCCACCATGAAACTTTAACTTCTTACTGTCATGACCTTCAACAATAGATCCCAACTCTTCAGCACAAATGTCAAATCCTGCAGCTTTGACTTCTTCAGGTACAACATAGTCACTTGGGGACGCTCCTGCATACAATCCAACAAGTGCAATTATTCAGTATATAAAATTTCAAGAAGCTTCTAAGTTTCTAAATTTTGAGGAAACTCACCTTGGAGGAATTGAAATGCAGCTTTGGAAACAAGGACAGCAATCCTCAATTTTTCCTGAAAAGTGAAATAAATAAAAAGCTAAGCTTTCTGCTTTAGCATACGGCCTTAAAGTTATGTGATGGTGAACTTCATAATAAAAGTTGAAAGGTTAGCGGGCAGGAACTAAAAGTGTGCTATTGGAAAACAAGAGCAACCAATACAGAGAAAGAAAAATTGAGAGAGAAAAATACTGAAGTTGCAGTTTGTCAGGGGAAGTAATGAGAGTCATTCCTAGTAGCATCTGATTAGCTAGTTCATGTTTTAGGCTCATCAAATACAAAGAGAGATGTTTCTATTCTTCAGGATCTTCAAAGATTATCAAATGGGGAGAATAGCAACACTTTAAAGCATATGCTCAAAAACTATCATTTAGTCCCGTGTCTTATGTTGGTACCCTCCCAAAAATGGCACAAGTATACGAGAAACTAGCTGCTCTATTGCCCAAAACTATCCATTTACATTACTAATAACACAAATTGATCGTTTGAAGAGCTTACACAGCTACCACATATGCAAAACAAAGCATAGTAGAGCTGTTCACTTGATAGAAAGAACGCAAGTGATACGTGTAAGTGTAACTGAAACAGAAAGCTGACGGACTAAGTTTGAAACAATTACATCTGCAGATGAATGCTTTTCATTAGAAAAGGAAATAACACAAATATCTATCAGAAGTTTAAGAAACAAAAAGTTGGTTATGACAAGCGGCTAACCTGATTGCTGCGTCGCGTGGCATGGGCCTCCTCTCTCTTGGAGAGATTGGCAGTGAAGCGAAACCTTCGCTTTGGATTCTTCACCAACCCACAAACCTTTCTCCATTTCTTCAACGTCTCCTCCGACGAGTGCTTCGCCTTCACATCAAACTCACTTAAAAGATTCTCCATTTTGAACTCACTATACCTTCGCCCTTATGCAAACTAAATCCCAGAACGTTTAAATAAACCCTGGAATCCGGATATACATATATATTTCACGTCAAGCACACGGAGAGAAGCTTCAAGCTCAATTGCTTTGGACACGCTGAGAAAAACTAAAGAAAGAAGGAAAAAAAGTTTAATGTGGTCGGTATGGACGTGAAAAAGAAAAGGGAAGCTTCCTGTTCTACCATATTATTTTGTCAGTAGTAATTTGTACAGACAGATTGTTTCCGGGAAAATGTGGAACAAAGAGCAAGAAGATAGAGATCATGAGGAGTGAAACACAGCAAAGGCGCGAGTATTACTGGGAACTTGTAACGGCATCTCTTGATAATTCCCTGGTCTTCTGGTACCATATTGGGATTGCATCTTCATCTAACCACCCCGTTTGTTCTCTATTATTTGTACGTAAATGGATACTTTCTCAACTCGATCGTTACACGTCACCTCTTTTTTTTTTATAGCCATGTGGCACGTAATTCCTGATCGGGTATAGTCGGCAAGAGTAAACACGTGCAACACATGTGCTTTGATCCATGGTGTTCATAACTTCTTTGAAAAAGTGATTGATATGCGGCAATCAACCTCCAGTCCTCCTCCGCGAGAAGATCAGTCATTTTCAATCCCATAATTAAGGGTATTAGTAAACTGATATATATATTGTAAAAATAACAGATGTAGGGGTGAGCATTATTCGGGTCGGCCCGATTATTTAGCCCGGCCTGAATTAATTCGGGTAAGAAAATTCTAAAGTTCGGGTAATTCGGGCCGGCCCGGGTGTTACCCGAATTATTTTCAGGCTGGGACGGGTAAGGGAAAAAAATTCGGGCCAGCCTGATTACCCGAATTAGGCTTAAAAAAATTGTGAAATAGGATAATTAGGGTAAATCGGGTAAATCGGGCCGGGATAATTCGAGTAAATCAGGCCAGGTAATTCAAGTAAATCGGGTATGGTAAGTTCGGGTAATTGAAAGTTCAGATTCGGGCCGAGTAAGGGAAAAAAATTTCGGGTAATTCGGGCCGGGCCCGAACAGTGAAAATCTGGTCCGAATTACCCGAATGCTTACCCCTAAACAGATATACTGACTGACTAGCGAATTATGCGTAGCACTTTTATTTAGGAACCACTTATTTAAATACTATATTTATTAGGTGTCACTCTATTCTCCTGGAGGATATATAAGAATCTGTTTCCCTAAACTTATTTTGTAATCTATTTTCTTTTCTTTTATTAAAAAAACAAAACAAAACAAAACTTGAGAACTTTTTTTAAAATGTAAAACTTTAAATAATTTCCATAAATGAGTTAAATTAAATAGAAAATATATCTTTTATTATTTTAATAATATTAAATTAATTTTTTAATATAATAATTTAAACTTAAAAATATTGAAGAATTCCAAATAGTCGGAAGTCTGAAGTCTCCGTACTTTAAAGAACTTTCCTTTCGACCGCCTGTTTGGACCGACCACGTTAAAGAAAGGGCAGACCGAGTTTCGTCGGCACTTTATAGAGAAGTGGCGGAATTTCATCGTATAAGAAATTCGTACAGACGCGCACTCAAAGTAGCAATTCAAAATTGACATCGATTATCTCAAAGACAAGTGCTACACATGTGCTTTGGTTTTTTAGAATTCAATATCGTACCGTACCCAACAAAGAGTACCATACCAAATTTTGGTGTTAGTTCTTGCCGATTCTTTTGGCTGCCACCGGCCGACCACTAAAATGTCGGTCATACATAGGTCAAAATTGTAATTTAAAAATATGACTAAATTAGAAAAACTTAAATTTTTTCCTATATAAATTAATAATTACTTGTACATAAAAATGAATATGATAAAATTGTCCACATTTTTATTTAATAAATAGTAAAGATATAAATAAGATTGTATTCAATAATTTTTATGTAATTAGACTTATATAAAGTGATTATATGTAATTTTTATTGTTAAACTTAAATAGATCATCTCTTCTAGTTGTGTAGACATTAGGATACACCTCACTTAGCATATGATCTAACTTAAAAGGGTTGTTAAATTACGCAAAATTGTTTGGGAAAGTTGACATTTAGATCGAGTTTACCTAATGGCTATGTTGTTGGATGTACTCTTTTAAGTTTATAAAGTGCACAATTGGGTTAAACTTGTAACCCTATTTTTTGGGAAGTAAATAATTTTATTTGAAAAATATTAACAAATCCTTACAAAGAATAATGAATGTAAGTACTTCAATTCAACCTATTTTACTAGCTAAGAAGTTGCTAGTTTAAACTAATACCTAGACCAACCCTTAATTTCCAAATAGTCCTAAAGAATGCCTATTTTAATTACCTCAACTTTTTGTCAATATGTTGAAGTTAAAGGATAGGATGTAGTTCCTTTCCTAGCTTATGAGATGAATCATTGACTTCTCTTATCAATTAAAAAGTTCCTTTCATTTACAAACTATTGTACCTTTGTATGTGCTTTTATAAGCTTGTGATCTAGAAGGTTCAAATTTTTAGCAAAATTATAGGCTTAAGATTAACTTTTTGGTATTGAAATTTTATTACATACATAAAAATTTTATACATCCCTTTTGACTTTGAGATGAGTGGGGATTATTGAAGTGTCTTTCTTTTGTAGGTTTGTATCAATCCTTCTTAACATTTGTACCCATGCTCTTGATTAAGAACATTGAAGTATCTTAAAGTGTAATTCTTTTGAGCTTTTGGTTTCCCTTGTTTTATTTTCCTTGTTGTTAGAATTTGAGGAAGTTTTTCTTTTGCTTATAGAGAGCATACTAGTCAGTATTTGAGTTTTTTTAACCAAGTGGTGTACAACTATGTCATACATTTTTCATCTCTCTTAATAGAGACATTGAAAAAAAGTAGATCAATCTCAAAAAACAGGGAAGGAGGACTTTGTTTTATACTTAGTTACTTTATGTTTGAATCAAACAACACATGATCCATACATATGGAATCTTCAAATTAGTAGCCATAAAGGGCAGTTTGAGCTAGTTTTGTGCTCTAAAAACTTAAAAGAACACATCCACCAATATAGCCATAAAGGGTCAACTTGTAACCCTCTTTTTAAAAGTAAAGATTTGTATTTTAAAAGATATTAACAAATCCTTACAAAATAGTCAATGTAAGTACTCCAACTCAACCTAATTTTCTAGCTACAAAGTTGCTAGTTTGAAGCAACACATAGACAAACTTTAGAGTTCCTAAGAGTCCTAATGAATATTATTGGCTGAGTTATAGTTTCCTTCACATGTATCCTCCTCCTTTATCAATATTATTGGTTGAGTTACAATTTCTTTCACTAACGTTAGTTTGTTAACAAAATATTTTGAAACTTTCTTTTTTATTATACATACAATTAATTGAAAAAAATGTGACTTATGAAGCGGTGATGTTGTCGCCTGCAACTAAATATAAAAGAAATCACTTCCGTTAAAACAAATTAATGTAGTAGCGGTAAGCGAATATCGTTCCCACAAGGAATCTCTAACGATAAAGTTAGCTAGTTCAAACGAAAATAGAAAGGGGGGTTTTGTCACGGCAATAAAAATAAAAAGAAAAATCACAAATCGAAACCATAATTAAATTGACATCAAAAGAAATAATAAAATAAACAAACTCCATAACTGGTCTTTATTGAAATTAACAAAAATACCTAATTGAAATTGTGCAGAAATTAAAAAGCAAGAAAACCAGAATTTAACTTTAAATCCCTAATTGAAATCTATGCAGAAACTTAAAGACAAAAAACCAGAAAATTAAATTAACTAAAAGCCCTAAGATTAAACTAATTGACAAGTGCAAGAGAATTAAACTATGAAATTAATTAAAGGAAGTTTGCGGCAGCCCAAAGGAAAGGAGAATGTGCGATATCTATTGGAATAAAAGGAAAATCAAGAATAAACTAAACCAGCGGCAGCCAAGGGAGGAGATGATGATCACTGTTAAAGTAAGAAAAAGAATAAAGAAGAACCAGCGACAGAACAAGAGAATGGGTATGCGTCAGCGTGGACCAAGGCAGCCAATAGAAAAACGTGCGATGATAATATGTAGTAATGGAAGAAATAAGAAGAAGATGCAGATGCGGCAACATTGGGAGGAGAGTGCGTTGATATGCTGTCGAAATAATAATAAGAGAAATCCACGTGTGGCAGCCAGGAGAAGAAGAGATGCTATGGATTAAATTGAAAACCAAGAAATCAAAAGCAGGGGAGGTGCGTCGATGCTGGAGGAAAGCAGAGAATATGCGTTGATCATGAAAACAAGAAGAGGGAAACAACAACATCTACGATTAAAACCTAATCTAATCTATCCCACTTTTCTAAACCTAAAATCTAGATGTATATATGCGGCAAACAACAACCATCCTTCTTGAATTGAATCTCTTCTTTTCCAATTAAATAACGCTACCCTCTCCTTCGTGATCCATATGTATCTGTAGTCATGTTTGCGCCGATAGCTGTCTTCTCTTGATTGTTGCGTGTTTACTGGCTGATTTAATCAAAACGTCCGTCACCTACGTTTCACCTTGCTGTCCAATTTTAATTTGAGTCTTCATAAGTTGCCTTTTTGGACGCTGGCTTTATTAGACTATTTAATCCTCTATGCTACTTGTTTATGTACTGCCCAAGTGTTCACTTCCATGCTAGCCTCAAGCTCTTTCAATTTAATTAAAACGCAAGCCCCTTTTATTCCCTTGCCACGTGTTGTGTCCTATGCTTTAGTTCTTTTACTGCCGTGCCCACGCCTAATATCTAAATTTCGTCCAGATTGGAGATTTCAAATTTCTATCTTTCTTTTGCGCCTTTTTGGCCCTTTTTCGTCCTTAGAATGTTGAAAACCATATGTAAACAATTATAGAACAATTCCATTAAATTCAGATAATAATTTCAACACCTTAACAATAATTACGCCCAAAATATATGTAATTTAAATGACTTAACAATATATCATCTTATGGGAAAATAATTCTTTAATGATACCTATTATACATAGTAGTACTATACCTCCGTTCATAAATTTGTTTTTCATGAAAATAGAATGGAACATCTAAAAATTGTAAAATATTTTGAAAGTTTTAAACATATTGTTGAAAAACACATGATAGGTTATTTAAATGTTGGGAAGTAAATATATTTTGGACATAAAAAGATAATCATACCTAAAATTTTAATATTATATAGGATCAAAATATCATAAACTTAAGTTAACTCCTATTATTCTTAATGATTAATATTAGTTAACAATAAAATAATACTACATATAAATATTGAAATATGTTAAGCAATATGAAGTAGTACAAGATGTTAATTAGAAGTTTTACAATTCTTACGGAAAAAATAATAAATAAAGTTCAACGCCTAATATCAAATTGAAAAGGAATAGAAATAATTATTTGTTTAGATTCCCAGTGACATTAGAGTCAGTAGAAAAGGTGTTCCAATGTCTGGATTCCCATGAAGCCTCCTTACACACTCCAAGCCATCAATTGAAACAGTTAAAGATCGTCGACCCTCATGATCTAGTGAATTGACACCCTCTTCCAGCAACTTCTTTTCTTTAGTTAAATTTGCAGAAGATACAGTGAAGAATTTCTCATATCAAGTATGCACAACGGTATTAGATTAATAGCATGTACTAAGCATTTCAGCTAATGATCAAAGAGAATAGAACAATCAAAGCTAAATCAAATGATATTAGGAAGTCAAATTTGAACACATGCATACCCGACTAATAAACTCCATTATTTTCACGATGAACAGGCATAGATTTTGCAATTGACCATTGTCCCGAAACAATCAATTACCCTAATGACATACGAACCATTGGGACATCACCAACGGCTCCAATTGCATTTATTTTCTCTTGAATATTCAAGGAAGTTTAACACAATGTATTGTATATACAATCAAATGTTCATATAATTGCTTCATAATAAAAAATGAGACATTGACAATAAAGAAAGATAGTTAATAATTAGGATGATACTAAAAACTTTGAAGAAAAAGATAGGTCATAGAAGGCAAGGGGTGATTAGTGTTTGATAAGGGTATTTGATCTGCATTACTTTGTTCTTGATCTTAGATAATTTTGCCACATTCCTCTTAGTAAAACTCATTTCTACCATTGAAAACTAGTCTCTATGTCGACATTTCGCGACGAATTAATAGTAAGAAGTTAATTATGAAATTTCAATAGAAGAATTCATATTTGAATATTCCAACACTTTAGCAATGTATTAATTTTGTGATCTATCAAGTGAGACTACTTCATATGATAATAAGGTTGAGAATATTAAGTGTGTATGTACTATATTTAGCGGGTTTAGCTTTAAATTATCTTGCTAGTTTTGAGCAACTCCATTATATAAGTTTGTGATTTAGCTTTAAATTATCTTAATAATCAGCTTGTTAGTTTTGAGCAAGTTCAATATATAAATTTTTTCAAATGTGTGTATGCTAAAAGATTTGGACTTTGAGAATAAGAGTAATAGTTTGTTAGTTTTCAGTTTTAATTGTAATTTCTAACACAAAAATAGAACTGACCATATTTTTGCTTTTGACCTTTTAGCTTTTAAGTGTTATGTGTAATTATAGCTTCATTTCACGTCCAAATAAATTCATTTTGATAGATACATCTGTATACTATAAGTGGTAAAATCAAATGTAAATATGTACATAAACATTTGTTGCAAAAGTAGCCTTCATTCAAGCATTTCATCAAATAGTTAGGAGGCTTTTGTCAAACAAACATAGAAGGCAGGAAAAAACTTTAAGTCATACACATCTAACATAGAAACATAAGAAACTATCGTCTAAACATGCAAACATAAACAAAAACCCATACACCACAAGCAGAGCACAATAATCAAAAATAAACTTTTACACATAGTAGTAAAATAGAGCACAAGAGGGAGGGTTTCAAAATAGAAAAGAAGAAATAAAAAACCCGAAGGGGGTAATTGTTTCGCAAACTTTCCGTAAACTCCGTTAACACGAACAAAACAAAAACCAAGAAAAACAAATTAATAAGAACACCAGAAATTTGGTAGTTGTTTCGCAAACATTCCGATTCGTTTATGGCAAACAAAAAAATCAGAAAAATTAAGAGAACCAAAAATAAATCAACACCTGAAATTTGGTAACGCAGTTCGGTACAACTTGCCTACGTCTGCGGGGCTCTCACCCAACTTAATAACTTTCATCGAAGTATAATAAATTTACCTAAGGCTTTACTAAGCCGACACCACTCAACCCTTGACACTATCTCTCAACCTTACTTCCCGTGAAAGAATTTCACACCTAATAGTACGACCGCCTCGTGCTAACCTCAACAGAGGATTTTTCACACACTGTTTACTAATAAAGACTATTAATCGAACAACTTAAGAGATTAAAATAACTAGAGACAAAAATGATAATACTTGAGATTGAAAACAAAGACTTCCCTATCACTTTAGCTTCTCGAAAAAATTCTTCAATTGAAATGATCCATGCCAACTTCAGCAGCTTCAATTAAACCATATGGAAGTATAGATAATATATGAAGACCCACGGTATTTTCCTCACAAAATCAATCACAATTTCAGATGCAAACGTTTGGAAAAATATGACTCACAAATCCACTGCACCGTGGCTCTCTCTTCATCGTAACATATATCACTAAAGAGAACATTATTCAGCTGTCTTCCAAAATAAGACACACCAATGCAGTATATCTGTTCATTAACAATTAACAAACCCGCCTTCTGTGCCACTCACGCTTATCAACAACGTTGTCGGACGCCGAATTAGTTTTTGAACACTCACTTCTTTGATAGACTTCTGCAGTGTTTGATCAATGAACAATTAATACATACCCACTACAAAGTTGACTTCTCTCACACACTCCACCTTCACTTTAATGCCTAATCATCTAATAATTTCAAGACACCCACGATGGATATATGAAGACTAGAACATCCAAAACGGGAGCTTCTTTTGCATATATAAACCGATGACTACGTTCTTTTTTTAATTAATGCACACCAACAATATCAAAACAAATAATCATAAGAATCAACCATAGATGCAACGGAAGAATAATAAGCATGCCAAGACGAAAAATTGCCACCATTCAAAACACTGAGAGATTTACTAGAAAGAGGGAGATACCCAAAAGAGATGCCTACATTGATGAGAGAGCTGAGGAGTCTTCGGTGGAGCTAAATAGAAGTCACAATGCAAACTACTAAACAAATGAGATGATAATGGCAACATAAAAACTAAAGAACTAATTTTTTTTTCTTTTTTGTTTTTTAACACACACAAAAAATACTTAAAAAATGTAAACTACACAGTACCTGTGCCCTTCAAAGAATTTCAAACCTGGGTTTATTCCTCGTCACATTATCTCAGTCATTGGTTTCTTCTTCTGAAGTAACTGACTTGTCCTCTGTTTGACCAGTTACTTTAAAAGTAGTAACTAACTGTGAATCTGTATAATTTCTTGTTTTTCCTTCACTACATTTTTTTGCTTGTATTTGACCCTTTCTAATCCAAGTGTGCTTCGGTATCATGGGTTGCTGCTGGAAATTTAATGGAGAGTGTCTAGATTTTCAGCTTTGACCCCTTTTGAAACATCATTTGTAACATTTCGTAGCATCTCGGCCTTATGTGCCCGATATCTCCGCAAAAATGACACGTTGTTACAAATATTCAATTCTATCTCGATGTTTCTTCTTCTCGGACGGATCTGGACATGTTATTTTTCTCCTTATTTACATTAGAGCACTCACCCTTATAGCCAATGCCTTGAAAATCTCCTTTAACCTTACCAATTTCCATTAACTTTTCTAGTTTTTCTGTGCCTCCATTCAACATTCTCAATCCCTTTTCAGTACTTACCAATTTCATTCTAGCTTCACCAAACTCATCTAATGTCAACGTCAATTTCTCTTGTATGGTGTTCTTCATGAAGAGATTCTCTTTCTTCAATCTTTCATTCTTTCTACATATTTTCACCCTTTTTCATTATAGCTTTGTAATCCTTATAATTATTCCCTCTTTTATCATCTAGGCCACTACCGTCGCTGTCATAATCTGATATTGGATCTTGAGCTGGATTTTTTTTAAAATTTTTCGATTTTTCCTCTTTTCGACCTTCAGTTACTTCCTTCTCAGTTACTATTAAGCAAGTAACTGGAATTTTGCTACGTAAGGAAACCAACGCAGCACCATTTGCTATTTCTTCTTTGCTACCATATTCACTCTTGGAATCATTTTCACTCCAGGTGCTTGTGAAGAACTTTCCTTTTGTCTTCTTCACAGTATTAGCACATTCGGATTGAATGTGTCCGAAACCTTGACATTCATGACATTGGATTCTCTTGGCCTTCCGTTCACCCCTTTTGTGTCTTAAGTTGTTGTCTTGAATTGTTACTCGATAAACTTCCGCCATATTGTCTAAAGTCGGATCTGTCCTTCTACATTCTTTTCAGCCATTTACCAAAATTTCGTGTGAGTAGTACCAAGTCTTAGTTTTCATCTGATTCATCTTTCGCATCATTCACACTTTTTCCAGTTTCCACCTGTAGTGCCCCTCTTGTAGCCATGTTCGTCAAACAAGGATCTGCACCAACTTACTACCAAGTTCTGAATCGGTGACCTTGCTCTGATACCAATTGAAAAACCGAAAGTGTTAACTGTTTAGCAAACTTTTCGTAAACTTTTTTGCCACGAACAAAATAAAATTAAGCAAAAACGAAATAATAAAAAACACCGAAAATTTGGTAACGCAGTTCGGTACGCCTTGCCTACATCTGCGGGGCCCTCACCCAACTTAATAACTTTCACCGAAGTACAATAGATTTACCCAAGGCTTTATTGAGCTGACACCACTCAACCCTTAACACTATCTCTTAATCTCACTTCCCGTGAAAGAATTTCACACCCAATAGTACGACAGCCTTATACTAACCTCAACAGAGGATTTTCTCAATCAATTTTTTAACGAAAGAACAATAAACGAATAACTTAAGTAATTAAAACAATAAAGAATGAA
This sequence comes from Erythroxylum fimbriatum, assembly GCA_026770325.2. NCBI lineage: Eukaryota > Viridiplantae > Streptophyta > Magnoliopsida > Malpighiales > Erythroxylaceae > Erythroxylum > Erythroxylum fimbriatum. Next base: position 767,941 of record JANZLH020000377.1, read on the forward strand.
AACTAAATACACTAAAGATAAAAGAAAGAGTTCCCTATAGTTCTGCCTTCTCAAAATAATTCTTCAATATAAACGATCCATCCCAACTTTAACATATGAAAACTTCTTGAATAATATAATAGGCTGAACCACTTCACCGTAACATGAATCGCACCCAGGCACGTTATTCAGCTGTCTACCAAAGCATGTGCACCACTGCAGTATATATTTTTCATTAACAGTTAACGTCCCCAGCTTATAAGCTGCACACGCACGTCAACTCCATTAAACACAATCACGTTGGAGATGGGCTTCTTCAATAGATTGGATATGAGGACAATACTACTGGAGATAAACTTGAAATATGCGCAATTCCCCTAATACCCTAAAAATCACCTTTAACCAATATAATCACCATTTTAATTTCACCACCCACATCAACAACGTTGCCACACATGCACAATTCTATATTGCCGCACAACCCACACACTAAACTCCTTGGTTGCCGCACCACCCACACCAAGTGATAGACTTCAACTTTAACTCCAAGACACCCACGGTGGATGCGCACCTAGTTCTTGACCCACACGCAACACACTTATATTTGTTCAACTATTAACCCTTGTAATGTTGCAGCCATATGTCTTTCTCTGTTAACCATTAGCGCACAGCACGGCAACTATAGTTTCACCACACACATCATTAAGTTGACACCGAAACCATCTCTACCACACAATTCAGCAATAACTCTATTCGATTACCAACATGTCCAGCAGCAAAATAATTCCAATATCAACATAATAATAAAGTCCAATCTAAGATAGGATTCTTTTTTAACTAGAAGATTATTCGCATGTCTTTTGAATCTAAATTCAATATTCAATTAATATCTTATATGTTTAATTAATAAATAATGATGCCAAAACTAAATAAAATAAAAGATATATACCATATATCTTAACATATTCCATATCATGATTTGAATTTTTAAATATTATCTTGAAAATCCAATAATCAAAAGTGCAAAAATTAAATAATTAAGATATAATAAATAACTTAACAGGCTGGACTTGAGGTATAATAATCTATCCGGTGAAATACCTTTGTGGATCTCAAATATGTCTTATCTTGCAGTTTTGGACTTATCACACAACCAATTCGAGGGAACTCTATCACCAGATTTATTTCCTCCGTCTATATCACAAGTTTACTTGTCAAATAACAAGCTACAAGGATCATTATCAAACGGCTTTGATTGCAAGGAGATGGTTGCTATTGATCTTAGTCATAATCATTTCACTGGGAGCATTCCGAAATGGCTTGGCAAGTGTTCAAATTTGGGATTTCTTTTACTAAATGGAAATAATTTTGGCAAATAACACAAAATAGCCCCTGTGTTATAGTGGAGTATTCAAATTAGCCCCTATGTTTTTAATTCGATCAATCT